>APFE030041236.1:494750-657403 GCA_000404065.3 Pinus taeda
CGGTACTTGAGAGGCACAAGTAGTTATTGTATTTCTTACAATAAGAGTAGTGAATATGTTTGCGGATATGTTGATTCGATTTTGCAGGTGATTTGGATAAGAGGAGATCAACTTCAGGGTACGTCTTTACTCTTGCAGGTGGAGCTATAAGCTGGATGTCAAAGCTACAGAACATTGTTGCTTTGTCCACAACTGAAGCAGAATACATTGCTGCTTCTCATGCTTGCAAAGAGGCGGTTTGGTTGAAAGGTTTGCTTGGTGAGTTTGGTAGGTTACAGGACAACATCAGGTTACTTTGTGATAGTCAAAGTGCAATACATTTGGCTAAGAATCCGGCTATCATAGTAAATCAAAGCATATTCCAATTAAGTACCATTTTGTAAGACAGGTTATCACTGAAAGGGGAGTCTCTCTTGAAAAGGTACATACAAAGGAGAATTGTGCAGGCATGTTCACGAAACCAGTTTTGTTGGAGAAGCTACGCTGGTGTTTGGATTCTCTTGGCTTGCAGAAAAGATAAAATAATAATAACAGGGCATCAGGCGAATTGTTGTCAAGGTAGAGATTGTTGATATTTTCTGTTTGAGCAAAATAGGAAAAATCTCAGCTGATGACAACAATAGAATTCAGGTCCTAGATTAGCTCCAGGTTGTTGGGAGGGAGTTAATGCCTCCTATATTTGATGTGAGGGAGTTATGAGGTTGTTAGATTCTCTGTGCTATATAACAGGCAATCATTCGGATGATTTGCTAAGAGTGTGAGAGGTTTTATGAGAATTTCTTGATGTAATCTCCAATTTGATTAATATATTCCTGATGCCTATGTTTGGTGGACGTAGCCCAGATTGGTTGGGTGAACCACGTTAAATACTGTGTCATATGTCCTGTGTTAATTCTGCTGTGTGTTTTATTGATTTGCTGTGCCTCTGAATTCCAACATAAAAGAAACAAATTTTGTGTAATTTCCTACCTTTGATGAGAGAATATCTACCGTTTGTTGCAGCAGTGGTCAAATCTCAGTTTTGTTCTTCTTGCACTACTAAACAAGAAGACTATGTATACGATGTCTACACCTTGGTAAAAGAATAAAATGTGGCTGAAGATGTTGTAGCTGACTATCCATTGGTGCGAGTCGAGGAAGAAGATGAATTTTAATACGGTGATATGGTATAATTTGAAGTCGATATTGATGATTTTGCTGGGTATTTCTCTACAGGTCATGCTCATTTGATAGAAGTCAATACTGATGATTCTGCTGCGCAGTTGATAGAAGTCAATATTGATGATTCTAATGACTATTCGAGTGAAGTCGATACTGATGATTATAATGATGAGAATAACCCAATGAATGACTATCTTAGTGAAGAGTAATCCAAACTTGATGATAAATTCCAAAGAAGCTTCTCCAACGAGTCTGAGGAAGAAGATCCATTTGATGAAAATGATGCAGATTTCGATGTTGTTGAAAGTAACGAAGAAGCGAGAAAATGTACATACTGCAGATGACGATAAAGTTCCTTAAAAATTTATTAGCATGGCTTGCAACTGTAGGGTTTTCTAGTTTACTCTTCTTTAGATACAATGGTTGCACCATCACCGCAACATCGAGGAGAGACAACAAGAACAATTATGTTTGGTCAGAGAGCCATGAAAGTGGAAAATATGGAGAAGCTGAGAGAGGAGTTTGATGGAGAATGAGCGAAAGTCTAAATTGGCTCTTGATACTTATTATCGATGGCGCAGAAGCTCATATCGATGTGGACAGTCACCATTACAACCTGAGGTTTATTAAGATGGTGTTATTATTATTGTTCGGAAAGTTATTTACATGAATTATTTTGCTGGGATTAAAGCAAAACCTATTTATTCATTGGAGTTGCAGAAGAATCATATTCTGAGTCTACCAATTTTAATAATGGAGATCAATAGAGAGAATTCATGGGCAGAAGAACCTCATTGTAGACTAGTTCGTTTGTTATCAAATTTATTGTATTGTATTCCCGTTGGAATGGAGATGGCTAGTCTCGGTTCTTATGTTATGGAGGCTAGGGCTTTTGTCATAAATCCTAGACTATATCATCAATATTTTGAGCATCTCAAACATAACAACCTTCATTATATTTAGGTTTCAATGTTTCTTCCAGAGGTATAACATACCCTACTACAAAATATTACAAATCACACAAGAAATTTCAAACAAATATAGTTCTACAATGCATCTAACAACTTTACAAATCATACAAGAAATTTCAAACAAATATAGTTCTACAATGCATCTAACAACTTTAGAACTAATATGTTAGACTTTTAGGGCAAGATCCTAGATTTCACACATAAGCCATTAATGAAAATAAATCGTAACTAAAATTCAGATTCAACAATTTTACACAAATCTCATATTATCATTGTCATCATATATTTGAGATTTGAACCCAAGCATGAAACCCATGCTTTAATAAGTCATAATAATAATAATATTTTTTTCATTCTTTTGATAAATACATTTCATTGTGACTCAAATAAATTTATGAAGACCGAACCTATTTACATATTTCAACAAGATTGACTTTGGATTATCAAACAAAAAGCCAAATTTTTCATTTGGTGTGAAAAGTAGAGCATCCAGAGCATTTACTTAACTAACAATAATCTAACAAAGGTTTGAATTGCATTGTGAGTTAAACATATACTTGTGTATGGAAGTGATAGAAATGTTCTCAGTGTGACAATATTATATAAAAAAAAAGTTACCGATTTTCTCAGTGTGATTTAGAATACACCTTTTTTTGGATCATATTTTTGACACTTTAAATTTTCTTTTGTATCAAGTATGAATATTTTTTTTTAAATGTTAGATATTTTCATGCTGATTTCGAAAAGTGTTGATGCAACATCAACCTTTTTTTAGGGGGCTTATTTTTGACACTTTAAATTTTATAATGTATTGAGTATGAATACATTTTTTTTTTTTTTAAAGGAATGGTTATTTACAATTTTTTGAAGTAGGGGTTCTTTTTCTCTTATTTTTCCCTGAAATTTTGTTTTTTTAGGTGTTTTTTAGGGTTGTGTTTTTGTTTTTTCTTTTCAATTTTGTCTATAATAAATCTTCCCGTTTTTTGCATAGTTTCAAAAAAATTCAATATTTAAAGTTATGATTTTTATTTATTAAATATCATTAATTATATTTCAATGTACATCAAATAATTGTCAATAAAAAAAAATATATTAAATTTTACAAAAAAAAATAACATTTTGAAATAATATATAATATATATATATAATATAATATAATATATATAATATAATATATATATTTTGGGGCTTATCTAGAAAGACATGTCAAATAAATGATTTTTAATGAGAAAATTTAACAATTAGAGTTTAAGTGCCAATTAAGTTTTTATTTTTTATTTTTTATTTTTAGTCAAAAATAAAATATCCACTAATTTTTTTCAAAAATAACGATTCACATAAAAATTAAAGTGAAAATCAAATAATAAATATATTAAACATATAATAACAATAATTGAATATTTATTCTTATCATAAAGTATCAAAGTAAAAAAAAGTACAAGTATAATTAATGATTAGTTCTCAAAATTGAGCTTGATTTGCAAGCATAACTTAAATTTAATCAACAATATCATATATTCCATGATAATAATCTTTTAGAGCTTCTTGTCTTCTTCCATAATATTTTTTGCTTCAATTTGGTCATTTTCCTCTTCTGTTGGATCTTAGATGTCTGCAAATCTCCCGAAGTATCCCTTTCGATCATTCTATCTAATGGTGGTTAAGGTTCATTTTCTTTTTTTGCCACACATGATTCTTTTAAATCCTTTTTCCTCAACCCAACTTCTTAAATTGCATCTGGAAGAACTTGAATAACATTTATTCTTTATTGAATAAAACTGCATTGCAGTGAGTCTTGCTCAATGACTATGCAATTTATTCATTTTTGTAGGCAACATGTTAGTGTTGTACCTAATCATCAAGTACAAAAGAAATAATTAAGTGAATTAGTATAAACATATAAAAATTAAAAAAGAAAATATTGAAATTCAATTTTATATCATAAAACTTACTTGAACATGAGAACAAATTGAAAACTCAATTTCATTCGTTTATACATATCTATAAGATAATTAATCAATGCTTGTGGTTTTTGATAAATTTAACTATCTCTCATTTTGCATCTTTATCCTCATATGTTAGTTTTCTTACAACAACATCATGAACCAATACCTAGTTCTGACTCATTCCATCTACTAGATTTAGAAGAATAGGCTTATAGTTATCATTTTTTTTCCAAGATGCAACATGAATGAACTCACAATCACTTATAATTGGTTGGTCTCCACAACCAATAAAGTTTGACTTTTGCCTGTAACATGAAATAGTAAAAGTTCAATTAACTTGTACACAAATAATTTTTTTAGCATTAATCAAACATAGGATTTCAATGTTTTACCATATAAGCTGCATCCTTGAGTTTGTTTTTCTCTTGAAGTTTGATAATACCAATCCAAATTGCGTGTCTAAATTAAATGCCACAAATCTCCAAAGTGTTGATGTTGTGACCTCTTGAAATCTCATAACCACTTTATAAAAAATTTGATAAGTATAAGGCTCATTATCATATCCAATGTTTGGTAAATTGAAACCATATGGGATATCTGCAATAACTAGGGAATATTCCCTTTTAGGTATGAGATTTGCAATGTTTTCATAATTAGCTAGTATTACTTTATATTGGACAATGTCGAGCCCATTCCAAATGTAGTGACTAAGAGCATGATCAAGTTCAACATTCTGAAGACGTTGCTTTCTTTGCCTTTCCAAATTAGTTTTTGAATAAAACTTTTAAAAGTATTTAGTACTTCATATGCATTCTTCTTCGACATCTTTAATTAAATAAACAAATATATGTATAAGTAATAAAATAAAAATAGTTTACATATGAATAAAATGAACTTATTAAATTAACATACCTTTTTGGATGCAAGATAAAAATATTCTAATGTTGTTGTAGAACTTGAATTTGGGTAGTTGCGTACAACATCATCCCAATGTTTTAACCATTTGTTTTTGTATTATCATATAAACCTTATCACTGAATTAATAAAGTACAAAAATGTTAATATAGTGATATGTATAACAAATACTACCAATAACAATATGTTGTATTTAAAAGAAAATTATAATAAAAAAATAAGTAAAAATAATTCAATAAACTTACTTTTGAAATTCTTGGCATATTTTGTCCAATGATAATTCACCCGACTTCACATGAGATATATTGATTTGACAAGTTGGTCATCCTTCACTCCTTTCATTATTCTCCTAGGTGTGAGTCTTCTTATATGGAAGATTCTTGATTTCATGACCTGTCTTACTGCTGGTACATATTAAGGGTTTAGATTTTCTAACCTTCTAATTTTTTATGTCATATTCTCCAATATGTTGAAAATTTCATTGATTAAATCTCATATCTCCCCAATTTTAAATGTCAACTGGAAAATACTATCTATACCTCTGAATATTTCACTTACTCTGTCACATTTTTCATTGATTTTTTCCTCAATTGATAACCTATTTCCATACAACATTGCTTTTGAAAGCTTTGAGTAACATTTGCCTTATCCCCACTACATTTTTCTTCAAATTCCCTGTGAATAAATTTGACCCTCTGGATGAAATTCATAGACATTCTATACTCATTATTCGATTGTGATCCCATGCCAATAACTTTGCTTTTGTATATGTTAAACCAACATAAATGATACATTTCACTATTTCAAAAAGCAGGTTATTGAGATATTCTTGCATCAAATGTCTTTTAGCCTCTGTAGAATGGTTTCCCCCAATTACATAATATTTGTAGTCAAAACATCTTGATCTATGAAATGCCTTTTCGTTGAGAACTTCAATTGGATCAACAAGAACAACATAATTAACCACATGTGCATATGGATTGTACTTAATCAATGTTTTCAAGTTATGTACATGTAGGTGGTGTGGCTTTCTAATTTGATATTTAGCTTGTCTTTCATTTGACTTACAAAATTGTCTGACATTAAGCTGAAATGTATGACCGTCATCAACCAGGTTGTTCTTCATCAATTGACTTCGAATGACATTTTGTTTTGTGTTAATAATGTCATCATGTAAATAAACACATGGTGATATGATTTCCCAACTGCCTTTAGAGCTTTCACTATGATCTTCACTAGTACCCGTGATTTTTTTTTTTTTCTTCAGAATGACCAACTTTTGATTTCTTCTTCCTATCATTTAACATATTTTCTTCTAAATAAGCAATCTCCTCATCATCAACTAGAATATAGACATTTGTGGGCATTCTTCATTTTTTATTTATTTTATAGCGCTTTTCCTTTTCAACAAGACTGATAATTTCATGGTCATCAATGGAAACATCTTCTTCAACTTGAGCTTCCACATATTCAAAAGTAACATGTCTAACTTTACTAGATTGATGCATTTTAACCCATTCTTTCTTGATTCCATATATCTACTCTTGTAGTTTTAAGATCTATTGTTCTTTGTTTTTTCTTCTTTCTTCTTTTTTTGTTTATGTGTGGAAATTGTTGATCACATTCATAATATTTGTCTGTGTATAGTAAATTCCATCCAACATGATGGAAAGACTCTTAGCAAAATCCTATCAAACAAACTATAACATGCCAATATTAAATATGTTATAAAAAGTTATAATGATACTTAAAATAATGCATAACACATAAATATAAATAAGAAAACTTACAAAGTTATTCATAATGTCGATTATGACTTCATGACAAATCTTTGTAGAATCTTATGCCAAGTCATAATTGATCTTTGCAAAACCATATCTAACTTTGTCATGTGTCTTGGGCAGTGTTACAAAAACATAAATAATGCTTGTATTTGGCACCAAACATATGTCTCGTACTTTGCCAACCACCTCATAATTTTCATCATAATTACTCTGACCACAATATAGAAATATTTGTACACCTTCATTGTTTTTTTATCTTTAATATACTATGAAAGTTACATTTTATTTACGTCTTGTGTTATCTTCCATTTTGAATAATTTTCAATGATTTTGAGGAGTCAATTGCTTGACTTTTACCATGTGTCTCCGTTCTATTTTGTTCAATAATATTCATAAAAGGTCCAACTACAATTTTAGATATTATAATTGTTGCCATTGATCTAGAAACATTCACAAATACTTTCTTTGATGTCATTTTTCTATTAATAAATAAATAATTATAAATTATATTTTATATTTTATCACATAAAATAAATATTGTTATTTAAAATATAAAAAATTTCTTTACACCATAATTAAAAAAAGAAAGTAATAAGGTATCCATTAAACAACAACACATTTAAACACAACAACAACAAAACAACAAACAATTATGAAATGTAAATAAAAAATAAGTACAATATATTAAAAAATGAAAAACTAAAACAAAATTTAATTAAAAATATAAACTATAATTAAAAACAACAAGGAAAAGAATAACATAAGTAATAAACAACATTTTAAAACATAAAACTTAATTAATTTAAATAACGTTCTTTCTAAACAAACCAAATAAAAAATGGAAAAATTAACAAAATTAAAAGCTAACGAATAAAAAAAAAATAAATAACAACATAAAATATAAATATCCAAATTATTAAAAGTTATACTAACCAATTTTAATTTTAAAGGCAAAAATAGAAAGTGCAAAAAGTAAACAAATCAAAAACAAATAAAAAAACAACAACACAACTCTAATATAAATTTAAAAATTAAAAACAAACGAATAAAATTTAAATCTAAAAATATTAAAATTTATATAAAAAAATTTAACAGGTGGGAAAACCTATTATAATTTAGTTGTCAAACCGATATTGAGGATATTCATCTCTAGTTGTTATTCACGAATACAAGTTTACTCATCACTGTTATTCAAGGAAAACCACGCCACCTAGAATAACCCGTTGGTGGTGTGTAAGGGGGCAGGTTTTCGCTCTTGCCAATACCTCTGGGCCTTGAATCATTAACCTATTTCCTTATGTCCGAGGAAAACAAAATATTAACCAAATATAAACTAGCAATTGTCCCAAAAGGTACAAAAAGAGGCCGATAGGATTATTAAATTAGAATTGTTGAATATCTCTAAAAGAGATGTTAGTTCAAGCCTAACAGATGAGCAATTTGCGCTGGCTAAAGGCCTTCTAATTGTTTTTTATTATTGTAAAATTATATTGATAATTCATTGGTTTTACTTTCAAAAGCTTGGAGGAATTTGAAGAGTAGGTATAGAATTGCTTTGTGGGATTTGATCCCAAAATCCTTGATTTGTAGATATATACTCAATGAAATGTTAATTGGTTGAAACCCTACACAAATGTTTGATATAAGAAAATAAGCCGAAAAGGTTGAAAGTCTTAATTGGTTTGTGGAAAACCTTGTTTTCTTGGACTGGATCATTGTGCAATTACTTTTCTTTAGATGTTTTGTTTATATCTATATTACACAAAACACATTGAATGTCTTATTTCATTTTAGAGTATGTTAATTACCCAAAATTAAGAAACCTCTATAAATGGCCAAGCATCTACAAAGCTTTCTAGTGACCAAGGCAATAACCACCATGACTATCCCCTACCATTTGACAATGCTTCTCTACCCAACCAGATTGAATACTTAGGGAGCGAAAAGCAAGCCAATTACACAAACAAATTGCCTTTGGAAAGAATTATGCACATACATAGAGCAAAATCCAAATACTCTACCAAGAAAAAAGAAAGTTGTCCACACAAATTTTCATTTGTAATTTATGGAAACTTATGATTTGCTATGTTAATAAATCCAAAACATTCTTAATATAAATACACGTTTAAATGAAAAGGATAAAAAAGATAACAATGTAACATATTATAAGCTCACAAATATATCAAAGTTAGAGATATGTATAGAGTATATTACAACATCACCATTGAAACCAAAACTACTCTTCTCATGATTCTCAAGTCATTGAGGACAACAATACTTCTCCAAAATAAACACCCCTTCAAACATGTATTTAGCGTACCCAGCCTGACATTTAGATATACAAATAGAAAAAATGAAAATCTAAACAAGTGCCCTATTTCCATCATTTAACTAGGTATGGTGTGGGAAAACTAACATCAGTGTAGTCTTGATCAGTTAACCACCATAAACCCCTGTTCGTAGTGTAATAAACTCTCCTACACACAAATGAAGATATACCTGAAGGAATTTCAACGCCTTTCCTGAGGAATGAAACTTTACATGGATGAAGAAATGAGGCAGTTGATATCTCAATCTTTGTGAAATGAATAGAAGACCTCGTTTGGTGCAGCTTCAAGCAAAACCCCTTTGCCTACCTTAACATCAGCTGGTCGACAAAGCCAATTTACATTTAGCTTAACGTGATCGTCTTCATCTGAAGTCAAGCAATGAATAATCCCATTGGAAGGCGGTGCATTACCAGCCTGAAAAGAGTGCACAATCTCCGACGCTGATTTTACGACCATCCTGGAAATTCAAATAGTTTCAAAATTCTCTTCATTCATCATTACAAAATATTAAGAAAAGAGAACAAATAAGCAAAACATACAAATCCTGTGCACCCAAAATAAACTGCCATGCCACAACATTCCAATTCAAAATTTATAATTACATTTATTTACATCATTATATAGAAAAGATATCGAATTGTCCACATCATGAATGTCAATTAAATTGTAAATGCAAATGGAGAGAAATATGTTTACAGATATTTATCTACATTTATTGATACCAATATACAAAAAGATATCTAATTGTCCACGTCATGAACGACATCAGTGAAATGCAATAACATGCAAATGAAGAGACGCTACAAAACTAATAAATATTAGTCAATCTTTCCGTTTTCTCAATTTTCCCAATAAAGGGTAAAATACAAGTTTTCACATACAAGAAAATCCATAATTATATAAAACAAACTCTGACCTATGTATAAAGCTCTAACTCTACCACTGTGTGATAACTAATCATCTACTGAGCTCATCAAGAGTAAAAGAGATATTTCTATAGGGTGCCTTCCTCAAATTATGAGGTAGAGAATTTCTATTGGATTTGCTCGTAGGGTTGTGGATTGATTCCAGGATTCCCACATATTTCATATTCCTTCCCACATAGTTCTTTAACTATTTTCATTTTCAGTATTGATCTAGGACCTTCAGGCCCTTCACACTCCCACACTATATCTACACTGCATGTACTCTTTTCATCCAATGAGTTGTACTCTTTTCATTCCAATGAGTTTTTGATCATTTGCTGAACATTAATAAAAATTATCTCAAATAATACATCTGCTATTTGTGTAGTGTCTCTCACCAAATGTAGTGTCAAAGCATATCAGCATTTCAGAATTTTGTATTCAGACCTTTTTAAAGTAGACTCTCGGAATAATTCCAAGGCTTCACACTGATCTTGAATCACTTTAGAGCAGTTTAAGTCGTACAAATATGTAATCAGGCATTCCTGATAGCACCAGAAGAAGTATTATTAGAGGCTATTACCAAAGCGCAACAAAACCCTTACTAAAAACATGGACCCTCAAACTCAGTACATACATTGGGAGTGCGAAAGATAACCTAATTCATATGGCAATACTCTAAAAGTATGTCGCCAACTGCCAGACACAGAATATTGGATAAATCTAATGTGCAAAGAAACCCAAATATGATGAACAAATGGCACAACACCACAGAAAAAGAGGCTGATCAAATGTATCTCTACAAAAGAAAAGTTCCATAAATCAAGCACAAACCAGAAATTCCATACAACACGGTGATTGATATCAATCAAGAGTCAACTTGCTTTGTGGGTAATACCAGGCATTCATTAACACGAAATTTGTTACACAAATCATCCTTAATCTCAACTCTCAATTTCTAGCTAAAAATGTCGACATAAGAGGGCCATTTTCTCACCCTCCTATAACTACCCAATAGCAAATTCATCATCCTTCTAATTTATTCCTATTCTGTCAATCCTATCCAAACATTAGGCGCTCAGAGAAATCCCTCCACCCACAACACATGTCTCCTTGCTATCCCTCCACGCACAACACAACATATGTCTCCTTGCTGACCAATAACCTAGCACCACCCACCAAACAATCAACCTGCATAGAAATCCCCCTGAACTGACCGATGAATCCATTATAACACGTCACCACCCACCAAACAATCAACCTGCATAGAAATCCCCCTGAACCGACTGATGAATCCATTATAACACGTCATTTTTAGAAACAAATAGTTGAGGCCTGCCTGAAAAAGAACCACTTCCGATTTGATGCGCTGCATCTTTACATGTCAAGGTCACCATGACTTTCAACTGGTCTTGGATGCAACTTTTGTACCAGTGGAATTTGAACTTGGATTGACATTATACCACCACCCCATAGAATAGAGGATCTTAAATTGCGAATCCGTGAGATACTACTTGTGATCCGCGGAAATCTTGTTTTCTGATTATTTTGCTTTGTTTCTCTGCTCGTTGATTAATGTGATTGCCATTTTTATGGCTTCTGCTATGGAGTTTTCCTGCGATTGTGTAAGATTTAAAAAAGTCCCCGGGCTTTGATATTACCAACCCTATGCTTCCGTAACCATCTTTGTTATGGCGGCCTTTCCATTCCCTCATGAATGATGATGCCCTTATAAATGTATCTCCCATGCCATTCTTTGGAGTGGAGGGTATGCATTTGTATCTTTTGTGTTTTTCCTTTAGTGCTTTTTGGGTTAGGACGCGAGTTCTACAGTAGCCTATATGTCAAGAAGACCTTACAATTACTCTCCACTTCCACGAGACTCTTGTTCTCTAGAAAATGCATTATGAGTCTAGAGAACAGGTGTCTTTGGATGTTGAAAGTAAAGAGTAGAAAATGCATTATGAGTCTAGAGAACAGGTGTCTTTGGATGTTGAAAGTAAAGAGCAATTTCAGTGAGCATTCCGTGGCGTGGAGTAGGACATTTGCTATGTTACGAAGCTCATTGAAGGTTTGTATGCAAATGTCCAATGTCCTCTCCCTCTTCGAATGAATAAAATATTACTGAATTATGTTGACAATAACCGAAGTTAGGTTGATTTTTATGTATTTTGCAAAACTGAGGGGGTTTCCTAGGTTTAAGTATTTTTTGGGTTTCCAAAGTTTTAAGTATTTTTTTGGGCGTGAAGGCTTAAATGATTGGCTCTAATTTAGTAATTTTTCTTTTATTTTAAAATTAGAACAAAGAAAGTTGCTCAGAGCGTTGGTTTATTATGCGCTAATTAGCATTATTGGTGGATTTTGTCATAGTCCCCAAAGTATGGTCATCGATATGCCATTTACCTAATGTATGGTCAAAACTGTAGTGGGCATGGGAAGGTTACTCGATTTGGGACATTTTTACTGTTGGGACGATAAAATGGATTTTGATAGATTTTGTTTGATGTAGGCTTTTCCTTATTGGCAATTTTAGGAATAATTTGATGTGGATGCAGCAGCTAGTTTTGGTTATCAGTAATGAAAGTTGGAAGATTACTTCGTTTTTGGAAGATTGCTTCGTTTTTACCATGTAGACTGGTTCGGAAGCTTTTACCTCTATGAAATATGTGGTGATTTGCAAGAGCTGCATCTACAGCTTTGGATTGTTAATGAGTGAGTGAGTTTACCACTGAGTGTGAATCCTTGCATAATATTAAAAATATTTAGACCTTAAAGGATCTGATTTCTCTTGATTGTTTATTGGTCTGTCTTAGTGTTTGATTGATTGAAGTCAAACTGGTTTATTATACTTCATATTGTGATGATAGGATTTCTTATACTTTATTTGGCCCTGATAAGTTTGTTTACGTTTTGTTATCATTCAATTTTCACAGTTTTTTTTTTATTAAGATGGAACACCAGATTCAGATTTCACCTTGCTTCTCTGTGGGGTTTATGAACATTATGAAAAATGAATTTTATGTAACAAGTTTCTGCTTATTATATAACTGAAAATCTAACTATCCTAGCTGTTATTAGACTATATTGATGGGAAATTTCAATATTCTAAAACATATACAGGTAAGGAAATTTAGTATGGTGTGATATGATTAATGAATGATATCCATCAAGTACACAAGCATGATTGTCTCATGTTTGAGGAATTGGATGTGTTTGTTGTAGCAGTCCATGTCGAATCTTGCAAGTGATCTAATATGAATATGCAATAAAATTACCTCTTTCAGCACTTTATGCATATTCTCTGTATAAGTTGTAGAGAAAGATTTCTCTTCTTGAGAAATTATCTAGAATATGTATTATGTCTTTATTTGGCATACACTCTCCATCTTTTGAAAAGAAGTGTTTCATCCATGACATTGCATTAATTGACATTGCATTAATTGTTGATGGCCCAATTGCTCTTTTATAACCTACTTTTGAATAAAAGGTAGTATCTTTTTTCAGTCTTTCATGGATTCTTGACAAATGAAAATTACTAATTGAATGTAACATTTTGAAAGCCTTTCTCTGTAGCAATACATTCCCAATATCATAGTCATAACATGCTAGTGTAGATTTCATGCAACCCACTAAAATATGAATGATTACACAGGGAATATGCATAAAGTGCTGAAAGAGATGGTAATTTTATTGCATATTCAAGTGATTTAATGGCACTATGAATGATTTCAGGGGTCACAGTTAAGATTTGTGCAAGGTGGTATGCTAACTGGTGATTCTCCTTGGTCATTTCCTTTCCGCATAACTTGCATTTCAACTTTTGCTCATTATGTTCATCAATGGGATCATCATATTTCCATATAGGATCCAAAGCTTTTGGCGTTTTCAGATTTCCATATAGGGTCCAAAGCTTTTGGTGTTTTCAGATAGTAATGGTTAAACCCATGGAAAAATTGGAAATCAGGATTCAAAATTTAAAAGTCCTGCAGGTAAAAGAAAAGAAATCTAAATCAATGATAGATATTATATTAAAAATAAGGCAAAAGAGAGAAAACTGATGTACATTTCAAAATCTATCAAAGAACCAAAAAGGAATGATGTTGAACTTGTTACACATATCTGAAAGTATCAAAATCATTGATGGGAATCAATCCCTCACTGTTTCATAAACTGTTGATGGAAAGTGAAAGCATTTTATTTTTGGTCCTTTGGTCTCAAACCCCGTCGGGCAGGTAGTTCTGAAAAAGAGTTTAAAAAAGTCAATTTCTTGACATGGTGTCGGGATATTTTCCAACAGTCCGAAATTATTACGGTATTTCTTTGGCAGGAAAAATTTTGCTATTTTTTAAGGTTATATTATTGCCAACTTACACACATCACGATATATTGTGATGTCTGGTAAAATATTGATGCGCTTGCAAGTAGGTAAAAAAGTTTTTTGTGTTTTCAGAAATTGTGGTTCAAATTTGTATGCCTGACTGAGACTGCGATTGGCAGTCATCCTGATATCTGCAAAATTGAAGGGATTTAGAGCCCTTTGTAAATTCTGAAGGGGGGCAAGCTCATGGTGGTCTGTAATGTAAGGTTTCATAAAGGCCTGTTGAGAAAATTGCTGTGTAACTATTCTTATGCGAATTTCAGAGCCTGTTGTGTTCCGCTTGGTTATGATTGTGGTTTGTGTCTTTGTTCTGGTGGTGATAGGAATCTGCAGGGGTTTGAATAGTTAAGGCCAACCTAGTTGCTTATCCCAGAAATTATAGGCATGGTATGCAATTTTTTCACTTTAAAGGTTATTCTATCTCTTATGTGTGATGGTGATTCTCTTGCATGTTGAAGGTTTATTTTATCGTTTGTATGGGACACTGGTTGGGATGGTAGATGGGGCTGCTTAGCGTCGGAGTATTCAGCAGGGGACATGTACCTCTAGAGCTGGACATTTTACTGTAGGCCCTTTTTGTTGGCGTAATCTAAAGACCAACTAAATTGCTGCTGCTTTGCTGGCATTTGTTGATTTGTAGAACTTAAGTTCTGAATAATAAATTGTTCGTATTGTAATTTCAAGCATTTGGGTTAGTTAAAAAACACTACCAGATCTCCGAGGATGCAGTGATCAATTGATGAGATGTATAAATTGCTTGATACTGCTGTTTCAAATTTCCAGCAAATTGTTTGACGAAAATTCATTGGAAACTAAGAAAACCATTGGGGAATGAGGTGTTTTAGCTAGAATTAGACTATGCCCTTTCCGTCATTTAGGGTTGCAATGTCTTGGTATTTCAATAGAAATTATGGATGTAATACACATTGAAGAGGGCTGAAGTGTTGTCCCTTCTTCCTTGCTGCTTTCACTAATTATGTGAAAGTTTGGATGAAGAATATTATGTGAAAATCGGAAAATCTGAAACTGAAAGCGAAAATTGAGAGAATTGAAAATATGAGAAAATGAAATTGTAAGCTGAAAAGTCCTGCTCTTTTAATATTCACTGTTGGCCACCACGACCAAAACTCTGCAAAACATCAAACTCCTAGAATAACTTTCCACACAGGTTTATATGACAGGGCATGGAAAATAAAAATCAGACCTTGAATAAAATCACTGTACATGAAGAATACCGAGCAAACATTATGAATGGAAAATACCAGGCATCAGAATAGAACATATAAATCGCAATTCTAGATTGTTTCAAAGGGAGGGAAGTCGAATTTAATCAGGGAACCCTCCCACAACATCTCCTATGATGTGGAGACATGTTTCCAAGGAGTGGGTCATGTCCCCTGCAATAGGGAAAGGGAGAAGCGACTCGTCAAGGAGATGCAGTGTCAAGTTTATTAGGGTCGGGGTACATCCCCTGGCAAGTTAGACTGAATAAAAAAGAAACAAGGTGATACTTACAGGATCATAGCCTTTCTGAAGAACAAGATCCAGAGCGTCATCTGTAACCCCTAAAGCAACGCCTCTCTCTGCAAGATGAATTGCTACATCTTTCATCTATAGTCTAGCAACTTTCTTGAGCTCATCATCAGAAAGAGGATCAAATACAACTATCTCATCAAGTCTATTCAATAACCCTGGCTTGAAATGTCTTCTAACCTGCAACAATGTTCAAAGGCATGTCAAAGCACCGAGCCAACTTCGTGATAAAATTATATGAAAAAGATGCATACACAGATTCCAGGAATGCGTGTGCATACTTCTTGCATGACATTCTCTCTTGGGTTTTTACTGTTGTGTGGCTAGACAATGCAGCAAGCAAGCAAGTGCTCTGCTACTCTGTTTGAGAAACTAACAGTGCGACCTTGTCCATCAGCTAACCGGAGTAGGGTAAAGTGCCCAACAGCTAATCCACCGTCAGATCGCAGCAGAGGCTTCTTACCATCGATTTGGGTGGGCGAACGAAGGGGAAAAACTGTGAGCGGACGTCCTGCGAGGAAGAGAATTAATGACAGAACCCGCGTGGTGTGCCATGTGATGGCGCTAAGCGCGAAACCAGCGGGCATGCATCCCGTAAACTCGCGGCATTGTGCCATAAACTCGGCAGACAGATGTCCCACTGTTGTGCCATAAACTCGGCGGACAGATGTCAGAGGATTGTAAACCGGCTGAAACGTGACGCCAGGTGTCAACGTTAGGAACAAAAGGATGACGAAAGCTTGTTTCAAAGGAAGGCCTATCGTCCTAAATATATTTTTGATGTTTTAGAAAAGAAAATGGTAGAACCTTTTAAACATGTCTATGTACATTCCAGTTGGAATTCCTTATGCTTACATTTTTGTTTTACCGTCATTTCTTTTGATATATGTAGGTGTTTTTGCAACCTATACAAATTGATTTTATGTGATCAATTTGTCGTTTGTAACAAATTTTAATAGCAGTCAAACGTTGCAGCGCTGTTTAAATTCACTTCCCTTTTTGGGTTTATGTCCTCAAATATCTTGGATCCGTACAACTTTGATTCCATCTTAAAAATGAAAACTATTTTAGTGCACCCTATTCTCAACTTTCATTCCATTGTGAAAATTAAAATTATGATACGTCCTGATGGTTAAGCAAACAAAACAATAAAATCGAGCTTGCAATCTATGAACACGCTACCATCTTAGTTAATTTATAGTTATTGTTGCCCAAGGCATTGAACGTGGCTTGAATGTGCATGTACTCCCTAGCCACAACATCATCGTTCTGATATAATAAATTAAGTTTTAACTCTATAATTCTCTAGTAATTTATTTTAAGAACAATATCATTGTATATTTATAGAGTTTGTATAACAAGGTGGCATGGCATGGCATGTCATTGTTTATTTACATATGGCATGTCATTGTTTATTTAAATATATGAATTTTCTGTATAATAAATTGTAGGCTGAGAAAGAGCTAAAGCTTCTATCCACTACTACAACCAAAGTGAATTATTGTTGGGGTGTCGGATGTCGACACGCTCCCCAAGAGCTTTGGCAGTCTAGCAAGCCTAAACAAGAGGATGCACTTATTGTGATAACATTACCCTTTTGATGTATTGTTTCGCTGGTTAGAGGTTCCTTTGCTTCCAATGGTGTGGTCAGACTCAATGCCTTTATTCTACGAACATTATTATAAGGGAATATGTTCAAATGAAGTAGTTTTCTTTTCCAAGAGAAAAAAACAATATTGTTATGCAACAATTAAAACAATTTCAGAAAATAATGGATTGAGCCAACAATTAACCACAACAGAGTTTATGAGAAGTTGAAACTTCACACTTGAACAACATTTCTACTCTTATCTGTACACAAACAAATTAGTCAAAAAGGGCATAGGAATAGAGAAGTGAAGGAACTATTTAGTGTAGAGCTCACTATGCATTTTCCTTAATAATAGGTATATTTTGATGGTGAAAAATATGTAACAAAATCCATTGAATTCCTTCTTTACATGTTCAATCAATGAGGCATCATTTTGAGGTCGACTGCTTCAGATTTAACTCAGACCTTCTACCTCCAGGTGGGCCTCTAATCATTTTGCTATCAATTCCTTCAGATATAATGAAGACCCCTTTTGCCTCCTGGCGGGCCTCAACAATGGTCATACATTGCAAATACATGTGTACTAGTGTTGTAACATGTTATCCATTGGATTTCACATTTAATGCATAGCACAATTTAGAGAGAGCGAGTTTAATAGTGCACCTGCTTTAAAAATTTATAATCAGTGATTATTGAGCTTATGCAAATTGAATGCATAATTTGAAAACAACCTTCTTTGTTAAAAAATTTGTAAATATCTCACGGCTGTTCGACACTCTTACAGATTTTGTCTGAAAGATTCAAT
The DNA here is from genome assembly GCA_000404065.3 of Pinus taeda. Lineage (NCBI taxonomy): Eukaryota > Viridiplantae > Streptophyta > Pinopsida > Pinales > Pinaceae > Pinus > Pinus taeda. The sequence continues at coordinate 513,070 of APFE030041236.1, forward strand.
GACATGTTGTGCGAAAATATCCTTGGTATTATTCTTTAACTTTAAAAATACTTATCGTTGCCTAGAAGACTTTGGATAGTCCTAATACGAGACGATATGTTTGGTCTCCAGTGTCTTAGGTTTAAAAAATTTTGTCTCCCAACATGGGTAAGCTAGAAGTAAGGCCATATTACACTGACACTTGAATGTACAAACTTTAATTTAAGCTAGAAAATGGTAAGTACGGTGTTGCAAGGGACACAAATTAAACTAGAAAATAGGTTCATTATTATAATGAAAATTATCCATGCATGTCCTCTTGTACAAATATTAAATTTCTACTTAGGATAGGAATAATGATTGATACCATTGACTACCTACAATCTCAAGCAAAGAAATTTTTTTCTAGACATAAAATTGTTTCCTATGGATAAGTGGTGATATGAAAATACGAGAGAAGTCCTAATTTTGGCATCCTCTCCCCTCACCCTTCATATCATGTTATGTTAGCATGAACATTTTCGCATTAGATCAAGCTATGTTTTGTCAAATCTAGTGTAACTTCGTTAACACTCTACTACATAATTGAAATGATTCTTTCTGACACCTTATGATACCCCCTTGATACCACATTTATGATTATGAAGATATCAAGGAATGTATTCCAAAGAGTTCCCAATCAATAACCAATGTATAATCACAAAGATAAGGTAAAAAATAGTAACCATAGATGAATCGGCGAAGTCCTACCATTTCAAAAATATTACCTGTAAGTTGTTGTCCCAACATCACTCTGATAAACTAAGAACTTCATGGTGGATGCCCTAATTAAAAGGACTTTGAATGAAAAATTATAGTGCTTGCATGGAAAGAAGAGGACATCGGTACCTGATCATCAAACAAGAAACATTTTTAAGAATTCCCAACTATTAGGTTTCGAATTTGAAACCACCTTACCAAATATACAATGTAATGAAACTCTCCTACATAAGTGCAAGTGACAATAGTGTAGCCATAAAGAAAGTTTAGCTTTTTCACTGGGTATGAGAGACTTACAAAATCTCATCAAAGCATTCTTGACAATATTCATTACGATTTGGACATGGAATTAGAAATATATCAAATAAAATTGTAAGAGTGAATATAATTAGAAAAATAAAATGGGCTAAGACACATCTGAATGAGATAATTGCAGCAAGAATCAAAATGTAAGAGAAAAAGTTGACACACTTAGAAGCATTACATTTCACTCTTCCTAGATCTTACTAAAGATTAGATTACATTCTGGTCACATGATGTTCCTTCTCAGAAGGAACGGGTAAGTGTCAATTTCTAGTAGATTAAATATAGCTATTATAGCGGCTTGTTGGACTTATAATAATTTCATACCATTCTATGTCGAGAGTTCTCTTGTACAATTCTACAATTAACTAGTCATGGTGTTCTTTAGTTGTTATTCCATGCATAAGGTAATTTGGAGCTTTTCAAAATTCTAAATAATAGAAAACAAATCATGTGTATCTACTTTCCAACAAAACTATGGCAAATGCTATTAAGAAGATACAAGACTTCTAAAAAAACTTTGAACTGTGAAAAATAATAATAAAAATTATTCTAAAATATATGCTACAACAGTGTTGTCATCGCATGAGGAAGGGAATATCACTCTTAGAATATTGTATTTCCAATATCCATGTCCATATGCTCTCTCATTATCAGTGAATGTGCAAATGTTACAATGAATTACAAAAATAATTGTTAAACCCTTTTACATTTCCAATTTAACAGATAATCATAGCAGGTTACAGAGAATTTGTTTGCATCAATCCATTAGGCTGCATAAATAGTGACAATTGCTAAACATAAATTTTATCAGAAATGATAGTGATATCCACCTACTAGTAGCCTCTATAATATTATTTCAAGTTTTTGTCCTTGATGCTAGTTTCCCCATGTGTTTTGTAAGTTGATGCAATGTTTCCTTGTTGTTCCAACAATTCCCATTCTAAGGAACCCTTTCATCTCAATCTTTAGCTCCACTCTCCTAAATTTTTGACTCAACTTATTGTGTATCTATTATTGAATCTGTAGTCTTCATTAGAAACTATTCCCAAAGTAAATCATTAACTCCATAAGTTACCTTCCCACTGGTGGTGACATTCCCTATAGCCCTCTCATTGTTTCCGATCTCCATCTCTATTGGTTATGAGTTGACATGAATGGCACTAATCCATGATCCCATGTAAGCCTCTCTCTCACATTTTCGACTCGGGTTAAGAGTCTCAACACCCTTAGAAGTTTCACATTGAGAAAGAGAAAGTCCCAAACTCATTTGACAAGGAATTTCAGAAGTAATTGGTTCTGTCAACTATGGAGAAGCATGGGATGAATAATGCATCTCAGATAACGAACATGATTGTTTAATATTTAAAATTGCTAGTGAAATACATATGCTTGGAAAACATGCTCCATGCATCTTTGTAAGACATTCTTAAGATGAATTTCCACTATCCATCACTTCACCTGATGCCTGAGCCACATCCTCAAAAAAGGTTTCCAAAATATTTAAATATGATTCCACTCTATTGAATGGGTCTGTGTTTAAAAACCTCAATGGAACTGCACTACATTGATCTCCTAAAGCAAGTTGATACTTGACAATCTGACTCTATGTCAACATAATTTCCTCATCCTCTAAACTGTTCTCTAGCTTGTGTAATCTTCGCTTATTATTAGTTGCTTCAATAAGCTTATTTCTTTCACTCTGTTGCACAAGTGGTGCCACAAATCTAGGGTTTCACACAACTTTGGCCATAAATTCCATCATTTTTTGTTGGCAGTGTTCCATGGTTTGAAAACACTCCTCCAAGGTCTACATATGCATCTTAGTACCAAGATGTTTCTTCCTAATTCTAACGAGATCTATCATGAGCAGATTCTTATCCCCCTTGAGATTCTGGATTTCCTTCTTTAGTTCATATTTCATAGCATCGTTACATGCACTTTGTTGGAGATTTTGAGAATGATTATGAATAGGCTTGCATCTGTGAATATTTCTCAACAAATTCCTTTATCCCTAAACGAAATCTTCATTTACGAATTCCCATTGATCTAGATCAACTTTCCTAATCAAATTTCCTAAAGCCCTACTGGAAATATGATACTAAATAAGCCATCATAATCCCAATTAAATTTCAAATGAAAAAAATACTACAATTAGCTATATGTTGTAGCGGCTACAACCAACCTCCAAAATTTAGCCTTAGCCTATTTTGGAGCATCCCTACCAACCTTTCACAACACTTTGTCTTGCTTCATCAGGTACTCAAGCTTCATGTTCTTTACTCACACAAAGATAGCATGTCAATCACAGTTGATCCATTCCCCTAATAGGCTACTTACCCAAACATGGTGCAGTTATATGCTGAGCATTTTCCCCATCTGGAGGGAAACCAAGCCTCCCTCAATAAATTGTGCAATCCTCTCTGACAACTTGCTAGGCTCCAGGATTGTGCAATCCTGCTAGCCAATCCTACCAACAGGATTTGCACAAATTTTCCAAAGAACAAAATGTTCCACCCAGGATTTACGCAAATCTGGGCAGCAGTTAGCTGCTCTGCCCAGAAATTACGCAAACCTTGTCAGCAGTCAGCTAAGCTCCTAGCCAAAAATGCACATTTCCTTCAAGCGGTCGAAAAACCTCTTGCATGTGTAGCTGAGTTGACCGGTTCCCTCCAGGACCGAGTATAACAGACTTGCATGCATAGGCTGCTTCTCCTAAGGTAGCATGTAGAGGCATCCCTTGTCTTAGGGATCTATGTTTAGCAATCAAAGGTTACATGCAAGGAGAAATTCAAAAACCTCCCACCAAGTGTTGCCTCCCATAGATTTGTGGCATGTGGGTCCACACCTCAATGTTATCAAAACTCATCAACCGAACGCTACAGAGCTTAGTCCTCACATCAACCTTGTAGCTCTAAACACCCACATCACATCTAGGAGCAGTCAGCACATTCAGCTCAGTTGTTTTGGGGTAAGCCTGCTTCCCATGCCTTGTGATCACTTTTTGTGTTTTCACTTGTGGAGTATTTTTTTCTTGATTTCCTTAAATGCTTACTGCCTTTTACATGCATACTAGCTTGTACTAGATCTATTTTAGTTTTCATTGCTATCTCACTATTGTTGCATGCATGAAACTATTTTGCACATCATTTGCCCAACCAACGAACTGCCTCACCCACAATCATGTTGATCTGTTTGTTGAATCTCTCATTCATGTTTTTTATCCATTGATAATTAATTCTACTAATCACTTAGTGTCACCATGCATTTACTGCCTTAGTTGCTCTCAATTTCATGTCGGCAAGTTGGGCCAACCTTGGCCTGAACTCTGCCTTCACCAAAGCTGCATTGCATAATCTGGAGAAGGAAGGCTCACCTTCCTCTTTAGATTTTCGCATTCCTGCCCAGTGCTAGCCTCCAGGACTGTTTTGCACATTTGTGGAGGATAGTGGTTGCTTGGCCCAAGAAATTGAGCAAATTTGTCTCTAGGCCAATAGTACTTCCCAGCTGGAATTGCACATTGTGCAATCCCAATAGTCAACAGCCAGAGTGGACTGTGCATTACACAGTTCCAATAGTTAATCAGTCTCCCAATAACCCAGAATGTGCCTTATGCAGTTATGCTAGCTGAAATTGCACAACCTTCATGATCAGCGACATAGGTATGTTGCAAATTAGTTCTCAAAGTTCATTTTGGTTTTTGACTCACAAATTATAGGTGCTCCTCTGCCTCTCAGGAGTGCAACTACAATGGTTTCCAAAAGAGCAGAGTCAAAGACACCATTCAAAGCACACCTGGAGATGCAGTCCATCAAGTTTCTCTGAGCTTGCCTATTTACGAAGACATCAAGTTATTCGTAGACAAGGACATTGAGAAACAACATCATAGCAAGAAGCATCATGGACAACAACTGAATGCATCATACCGAATGTAGCGAACACAGTGAATGCAACAAAAACAATGAATGCAGTGAATGCAATGAATGCAAGAGGAAGGTTGTTGGCAACATATGGGCGAAATAAAGTTGCAAGCTCAAGATGATGAAAGAAACTTTGGAGACTTAGGCATGAGGTGACAGTGCTACATGATCGTCGTGTGAAGACAAGGAATGGAATAAAGAAGGAGTTGCATGTGCTGAAGCAGCAACTCAAGGAGGAACATGGAGCTCCACAAACGGAAGAGTGAGTTGCAGCAAGAACAGGAACAACAGTGGGCACAACATGAACTCACTGATTAAAGTACACTCATACAAGTTAAATATCCATCCCAGCAGTAGGTAAGGAGTAGACATGGTGAGCAATTTTGTTGATTGCATGCAAGGGATTCAATAGCATGCATGCAATCCAACCCATTTAGCACACTCACCAAGGTGAAGACAAGAAGCAAGTCCAACTAGAGCTAAACATGTGCATCAACAAGTTGATGCACATGACCACCAAAACACACTTGAAGATCAACAAAGACATAATGCATTAGTGTGTTTCCAGTTTAGCCGCACCCAAGAAGACAATGCTCATGATAGCAGACGAGTTGGATGAAGGGGCTGAACTAATGCATCGGTTGCAACGAAGGCAAGAGTTTTCTTTAGCAAGATTCCACCATGAAGTGCATGCACACCATCATAGACGACTAAGCTTGGCATCAACTGACCACCTTCACCATCACAAGCATGTGAAAGAGTTGGTCTCACCACAGCGGACTGAGTGTCAGTGATGTCTTGCTTGGCTTTCTCAAGCCATGTTGTCTCACATGAGTACATGTGCATTATAACGTTAAGTCATGTCAAGTGTTAATGGTTGGACGTAACAGTCATAGAGTAGGTGAAGAGTCATGAGGGTAGTTGAACTATCACAAAGGGAATGTCAAGGGTCACCCCACCCTTTTTATAAATAGTCCCTCATAACTCATTGTATAGGCTTTTGGTCAGCCAAGCTTCTACTAAGACTATCTTGAAGAAGGATTGGACAATATCATAATGTTCCTTGGCTTCTCCACTACACAGAGCTAGTACATCTCTTTGGAGGAGCAAGCAGATGTGGCTATAAGATTCCACCATTGGGGTTAGCAGGTTTACATGGATGTATTATATGATTGTGACTCACACTTCTTTATATAATAAGAGCCAACACATTTTCATGCATATGTTGTTATTGTAGTTGGACTACTTCGGTTTCCTTAATCATATATGTTATTTAACTTACATACTTGTGTATGAACCGATTCACATGCAAATATATGAATCTTGTTGTTAATGTTGTCACCATCCATGTCGAATGCTCTATCGGGCATTAGACAAACCTTCCACATGAACCTTGCTGTAACAACTGTCGCACTCATCTTGGACTGATCCATGAGTGTTGTACATGTTATCCTATGTCATATGTTGTGACTGCTACATCTGAGTGGACTACTCTACTGGAAGCTATGCATGTCCTTTTGTGTTGTGTGTTCCCAGCCAAGTTGGGATTGATCCCTTTCAACCTGGAACTCACCTTCACCTCCTCCCCCCTTCAAATTGTTAGAACCTCTCATAAACATTCCTTGACTCCCTGCATCGGTCACACCCTTGCTACTGACAGAGTTATCTTACTTGCCTCTATAAGATATCGCACTCAAGGCATTACCTTACGACCCACTATTAGGACTCCTACACCAAACAACCTGAGGTCTAATTGGGACTTCTTAATGGGGAGATCCCCTTGACATGTTCGCGGGTCCAACACCATCAACATTTCTGGCGCTAGAAGGAGGGTTTGACGACAAGAAGTGCTCTCTCACCCAGTTTTGAACCTTTGCATATCTTTCATGGAGTCTTGCACTCTTCTTCCCCAAAGGTGTTTTTCGAATTGTGAAGATGTATCCATCTCGGGGAAGCTATTCAATCTCTTATCCACTCACACATATGACGGTGAAGTTGAAGTAGCCTTGTCTAAGCACTTACATAAATTTCTTTCCATGATTCATGAGTAAGAAGAGTTTTTTTACGAATAGGCTGGTTTGCTGCTTGCATACACACTTCACAAATCTCCATTTCATTGGGTGCTCAGCCTACCAGTTGACATCATGCACTCATTTGAGCATTTCTGTGATCTTATTGAAGACACATTCTATCATTTTGATCCAGACCATCTTGACTGAAAACTGTTACAACAATGGAAAGCTTTGCACAAATCCGTTATTGATTTTTGGGAGCACTTTCGTGACTTCCAGTTTCAAGCTCGGAGGAGCCAGATGAAGTTTCCTTATATTTGGGACCGGTTCAAGTATTGCCTTAAGAAATTTTCCCGTCCCAAGAGGAATCTTGACATGAAGCCTTGATCAACATTCTTCATTGATGGAACTGCACAATCTCATGTGGGAGCAAGCATTGTCTCAACAGACTGTCCACCTCCCTCTCATTCAATAGCTCCACCACTGCCCAATGATGTTGAGGATCATGGTCACACACTTGTTCACCCTTAACACTCTCCCAACATCACTCCGCCCAATTTTCGCGCAGATTTGGTTGTGAGTTCTTCGACTTCTCATATGCATTCTTTTCTTTGACCTTTGTCTTCGCACTCAAGTGTTCCTTAGGATGATGTTGCCTTTTTTTCACCCATTCTGGACTCTTCACTTGTTGTGAATGAAGAAAATCCCACTGATGGAGTTGGTGTTGCAAAACCACCATGTGTTATCATTCATGAAGAGTACGAGTGGGAGCTTGATCATCAACACTCGGCGAAGGATGACTCTCTTCTATTCGAACCCCCTTCGTTCTTTCCTAATCTTTTTGGTGAACCTGCCATCCATGATTTTGCATGTGTATCTTCATCCACAAATGCACCCATTATTGATCATTCGCAGGACTCAAAGGATGTTAGTCTATCATTCGACAATGGAGAGGATAAGTTACTCATTGAAAATCCACTTGATCCTTCATCTGTCTTTTTTGAAAACACAGATTATGAGTTTGTTTGCTTTTCATCTACCCCTCTGTTCTATTCATTTGATCATGAAGATGCCGAAGAATTCATTTATTTTTCTAATCGTGGCAGTCATGATACATTTTCTTCCATTTTTTTTTCACGTTCATGAATCTATCATGGTTGATCTTTCGAAGCCACTAATGTGTGATGATCCACCTAATGAAGAGGTTGAGACACCCAATATTGTTGAGGCACTTCAGCCCGAGATGATGGTTATGTTAGGTCCTTTCTCTCTTAGGGTTAGTCTCACTTTCGATCATGAAATTGTTCAATCACCCAAGGTTCCTCATCACTCATATGTATGCATTAAACATCCGTCTTGCTCACAGATCACACTTCCTCCACTCAAACTACACGATCCCATTGCTCATGCATTGGAGAAGTCTTACATTGCAAGCACTCGTTCACGATGCAAGTTATGTTTGTTTCTTTCGTTTTCTTTCATGTCACAGTAACGAGTGTGCTTATGCTTCAAAGTTACACGTAGTCTCACACAACACCACTATAAGTCCACACACTTCCCCTCATGCACATGCACTCACTCATGTTCTGTGGGCACTTTGAAACATGAAGTGTGGTTGTCTTCATTGTTATATCTTTCTTGCTTGTTGGTTCACACCAATGGGTTACTTGTGGACCAAGCCTTCACCAATATGGGTGTACCAATGCATCAGTGGCTGCATTGGAAGTATCACTTCATGTTATCAGGCCCATGCAGCGTTAGTGTAGGTGTAGGAGTAGTGTTTGCTTTCAGTTGTTTGCTTGCGTGCTTGTTTTATTATATGCTTTGTTTTCTTTCTTGTTTGCTTACCTACTTTCCTTTCACTTTCACTTCCGCTTTTGCTTTACTTTCTTGTTTGCTAGTTTGTTTGTTTTGTTCATAGGTTAGTCTTGCATGAAACCATGTATGAATCTTAAAGCAAGCTAGGTAAAGTACAAGAGGGCTTGTACAATTATTACTACTTGGTTGTTAGTCATCTTGCCTCTATGTGCTGAACTTGTTGCTGTTAGTCCATTATATGTCAAAGGAAAATATCTACTGTTCAAAGTGAACCTTGGTTAAAACACAATGCTTGTATGCTAACTAGTGTCACCTTCTCTAGTCAGTTGTTTTTGGGTTAAACCTTATCAACTCAGTCAAGTAGAGTAAGGTGAGGGGGAAAACCTTAACAGGCATGTTAGAGATACAATAAACTACTTCTTTATTGGAACAACCTCTTTTTCTCTCAATAATTTGGGATCCTTCTTTTGCCTCTAAAATGAATAAGTGTTATGCACAATGAAAATTAACATGAAGAAATAAATAAGTCTAAATAAGAGAAAGGCTTCTTGCGCAGGGAGGTGATGCAAGTAACTCTACTAGGGTACTGACTAGGCTCGCTGGAAGTAAAGCCATGCTTGTGTTCCTATGTGACTCCATCGGGGTAGTCTCTAGGCCTGCTGGTAGTGGAGAAACACCAGAGGTGAAACTAAGACTCTGACGACTATACTTCTTGTGCACCTATATACCCCTCAACCCCAATTGAAACAACTATGTTGCCTTGGCTTGGAATGTGTGTCAATCAAGAAAGTTCTGGTAGATGCTAAATATTACAATCAAACTATTGTGAAGCCAAGATGAACTAAGAGCTGAACAATACTTCTAGTGGTGTTATACTTTATTTTCACAAACAATGTCCATTCTGAGAGCTGGAGTTATACCAGTGTGTCGCCAAGTGTTGTAGTAGCTACAACCACCCTCCAAAATATTTTTTTTAAAACCATGTTGAATCCCCTTTTAAAACTAAGATCCCCTCTTTCGCTAGTTTAAAAACGGACTGTTAACCTGGGATAATGGAATAGAAAGAGGATTGATTTGTCCTAATAGAAATAAAGAATCAATTTCACATTTCTTCATTCATTTCCCTTTAATAGATCAAATGGATCTCGTTAAGGGTAATATATTCTTTCAATTTTTCTTTATGATGGAATCAACATTCTCTAGAAAATTTCATTATTGGATGGTTATAGTACTTGTTAAAGGAATATAAGGATTTCTCTTGTATTTTGATATTTGGTATTTGGTGGGCATGCTCAATTTTTGATATAAGTAAATTTAATGCGAATTTGTGGCTAGTTTTATTGAGAAGTTAAGAAAAGAATATAAGGTCAAGCACAAATAAATTATTGAGAAGTTAAGAAAAGAATTCAAGGTCAAGCACAAACAAATAAGGAACAAGATTTTAGTTTTACCCTTTCTAGAATTAAATATTTTTTTGGGTATTTTTTGATACTGTGAAAGAAGGCGCCCCACCTTTATGTGGGTTTGGCACAATAATGTTTCTTATTCAAACTCATTATTTCCATATCTAGTATGCTCCACAAAAAGGAACAAATACAAAAGCTAAATTCTCTGCCTCATAAAAACTGCTTCATTCACAATTAAGTAGGGTGCAAATAAATTTCAAGTTATTGGGGACTCTAAGTTGGTCATAGAAAGGGCATTGAAAAACTAAGGTTAAAATCACTTGCTTTGGTCCCCTCTTGCACGAAATTAAAAACACCATGAGCTAGTTCCATTTAGCTTGTTGCACATGTATAAGGAGTTGAACAAAAAGTAATATTAAATATTGAAAGAAGCTTTTAAATTGTAGCCAAGTACTTTTGGATTATATGAGTTATGTGATGACCAAGTGCTACAAGCTATGGAGTTTCATTTTTAATTTCATGTCTACACTATGTCCTTTTCTTTGTCTCAATCTCATTAGCCATTATTTACTTCTTGTAATGGGGAAGGGTCAAATATATTTTCCTTAGTTTTTATTGGGAATGTATTTGGCTTAGTCTTTTTGTGTATGTATATAAGACAATGCATGAGAGTGTAAGGTTGGCTTTGCATTCATTGTGTTGGTGGGGTCATATGAGATGTTTTTTGGCCTTCTTGGGAGCTAGTTCGAATTTTCCAATGACATGGAAACATGTATATTTCTATTATATGAATATAATGATTTTTTTCTCAAGACAAAAAATATTTTAATTTCATTAATGTTAACTTTGCAGAAAATAGTTAATGGGTGAATATCCATTGGAATTGAGTTTGAGAGACCTCCATAATTTAGATATATTATTAGAGATGATACATCATGTATGAGAGAAAAGAGATTTCAAACAATAACTATGAGCATTTCTACATGAATAACTCATCTTCCCATGTTGCCTCTTTCATTGGTAGGTTATCCCATTTGGCGAGGCCCTCGTTAATTGCTTGATTTCTTAGTTGCTTAATCCTTGTTTCTAGGCTTATTTCTAGTTCTTGTATGATTTTCACTTCTTCATCGATCTATGACAAAATAGTTTGGATTGTGAACTTCTCACTGTTTACCTTCCTTAAGAGAGAAACAAGGAAGGTTGGATGGACATGAGAATATGGAAAAAAATCCAATTTGTAATCCATACTTCAAATCCTTTGCAACACCTTACAGGGGAAATAATATATTAGTTATAATTTATTGTCCTTATTTTGTTTCTTGAGGATATCGTAATACAAATTTATTCAAAATATCAGGTGTCCCGTTGGATTGGAGATCGTAAGATAAATTATGAGTCAACTGAGTACCCAAAAAATAATGTAATTTGATCCAAAAATTTCTTGTAAAAATTTGATCTCTATCACTTAAAATAATCCTTGGGATTTTATAACATCCCTTTTATTATCCCTAAATTTTTAAATGTAACTAAAGGATGATAAATGTAAAGGGATAGCATGGATGTCATGCCAAGACTATTCAATGTAAATATCGTATTCAAATAAATTATAAACTTCCAAAACTTAACACAAGGAAAAAACTATATGGATCACAATATTTGAAAGAAAATATTTCTTGAGTAAGTTAGTAAGGGAACTTTTGAAGTTTCCTATATTCCATGAATTTAATTTTTATGACCCTTTATATTCTAGCTAAACCACCCAGCTACCTAACAATTAGGAAAGGAGTCAGAGATGAGGTACCAGATGACCAAATCATGGTTTGTGTATTTTGTGATAGCCTTGGTTAACTCTCCAACCTTAGAAGGGACCCCAAATATCTCATGCATGTGTTATCATTATAGAAAAGGGGGATTTTTCCATTGTGATGACATGGGAACTTAAGGATTGTGAACATGAATTCCTCTTAGTTGGTTGTGAAACCAGTGACTTGTAAACCCATGTGTGCATTGGGGACTACAAAGGATGTGAGAGAGTGACTCAAGAAGCAGAGACTAAATTTCCAGTTAGAGTTGTATCAAACATATGAGGGAGTCCCTATTGGATCTATGATTGGAGACAGGTGAGAAGAAGCCCTTAGATTTAGTCAAGCAGGGTGGAAAAATTCAGTATGTCGTTGTATCATGCATCAGAAGCACTAGTAAGAGGGAGGATCCCTAAGGGAACTATAGGAAGCAGTGAAGGAGATTCCCTTGAGTTGTGCCATAGGGGCAGAGGAAACCAAGAGGAGGAAGGGGAGCTTGTAGCCACTGTCAAATATTCCCCTCGATCTGTAGACATGAGATTCACTTTTTACTCTATCAAGGCTCAAATTTAGCTACTTTAGCATTCAATAGACCAGCTTATGCAAATGCAACAAGTGGACCATGTTGACCTTGTCAGTTTCTTTACAGACATCTTGCATAACTATGGGTGCATTCTTGACTGTTAGGCATCCAATCGTAGGAACTAGTAGAAGCTACAAGCTCGTATGGTTAGATTCGAGGCAGGAATGGCTCATATGGAGTATGACATTCACGATGCCTTCCACCACCCAGCTGATAGATGTACTAAGGCTAATGACCTCAATGAAGAGCATAGGTAATGATGAAAGTAGGATTTTTGGAATTTTTTGATAGATTTTGTTTCTGGTGGGCTATGGATAGAAGGTGAACCAATTTTCTCCAGTTACTTTTAGTTTTATTTTGTATGTACTTGAAGTAAACAAATCGGGTCAAAGTGAGCCCATTTTTTCTTGTATGAGGAGTCTCCCATGATGTATCTATATCCTAATTTAATAGAAAACTATTGCATTGACCCCCAAAAAAAACTTACGATACAACAAGGTTCACAATGATGAATATTCATTCAATTTTGCCTTGGATATTATTCACTTGTAAATAGTATTTGTTACAATAACATGGGTGAGTGCCATGACTTATCAATACCACCGGCCAAAAAACCATAACTCATTTCAATATCCAAACATTTTATAAATATTTTAATTTTGTTTTATTTTATAACATTTTTTAAAATTAAATCTAAAAGAAAAAAGGTAGAGGGATATTTTGTAGTAGTGTAAATATCTGTAGTGGAGAGATGTTGTAATGTTTGTTAGTTTTAATTAAAAACAATCTAAAACATGTTTTTTTTCGGATGTTGAGGAAACATTGGAGCGCTGTACAACCCTAGAAGTCGTGTGCCATTGACATGCCCAAAACCTAAGGTCGGAACATGCATTCCCTAACATCTCTAGTAGTTTAGCTAGACAGTGGGCTGTTAGGCAGCTCGCAATGATAGACGCAGACGAGGGAGTAGAGATCCCCTCCTACCAGGTTTCTACGATGGGAGACTCAAGCCAAAAAACAAAAACTCAACTGCAAGCCCAAGAAGCAACTAATCTAATAAATGGCCTAGTCCTCAAGGCACGATGGCAAGCTCGATGTAGGGGACAGTGTTTGCCATGTGCAATAGAGAAACCCAGACTTGTAATCTCGATGACGAAACTGGAAAGATACAAAAGCTTGATGATGGACCATGCGATGATTTGCAAGTTCATAGGAGTGTGGTCGACAAAGAAAGACCTTACCATTGGATACAACATAAATGGAAACCCAAAGGTCATATCAAACTCAAGCTGGGAGCCAGAGGCTTCTTTACGGCAATATTCTCAAACCTGCAATATAAGGAAAGAGTATTTGAAAATGGCCCCTCTTTCCATTATAGTGCAGGTCTGTTCATGTGATATTGGGAGGAATGTTATGACCCAGATAAAGAAAAATTCCTGGCAGCCCCTATATGGATAAGACTCTTTGGACTCCCAATGGATTTATGGGATCCAGAAATATTATAAGGAATAAGGAACACAATAGGAAAATTTGTTAAAATAGTTGAAACCACGAAAATAGGTCGGTATATATCCTATGCAAGAATTTGCGTGTATATTAATATAGCAAAACCCATACTTGAATCAATAGATTTAGAATACAGTGAAGACATATGGCAATGGACCCTGGACTATGAGCATATTCCGTTCAGATGCCGAAGGTGCCATGAATATGGCAATTTATTTAAAGAATGCCCATTGAACTAGGAAGGCCTAGATCTAAAGGAAAAACAATTGAAAACCCCACATAAAGGAGATGAGGGGTTCCAAGAGGTTAAGAACAAGAGAAGGACACCAAAGGGACTCCACAACCCAGAAAAAGATAACCAAACTCAGTCAAGAAGTAAAAATAGATATGAGGTATTGCAGGTGGAAGAATAAGTAGAAAACAAAACCCATCCCATGGAATACGAAGAAAAAGGAAAAGAAAGTAGTTCTAGTCAAGAAAGAACAACACTTAAGCAGAATGCTCAAATAGATCTTAGAGATAAAGATGAACAGGTAGGAATAGACACCACTACAATGGAAATCGACCCAAGCAAGGTGGAGGAGATAAGCATTGAAGAGGAAGTCCTCAAGAAATTGTTAAATGAATGAAGGCACTTAGACGAAAGAATTATATCGGAGGACCAAAAGAAACTATACAAAGAGACCTTTCAACAATATAAAGCCAAACAAGGATAGGGATAGGTTGAGATTACAGAGAAACTGGGTATGCACTAGGAAAACCCCCAGGAGTACCAAAACAGAGCAAAAGGAGGAAAGAAAAGATGTAGGAGAAATTTATAGGAATCGATACAGATAATGGGAGAGATGTTGATGAACACAGGAAGGGTGGTACCGTTATTAGCGGTATACCACCAACTTAACAAAATTTCCCAATGATATTAATATCTTGGAACAAAAGAGGCCTAAACAACTGAAGAAAACAAAGATACTTAACAGAGCAATTGAAAATAGAAAAGCCACAAACTATGCTCCTCCAAGAAACTAAGATAATAGGAGAAAAACAACAAGGGATTCTAAGGAATATGAAACCAAGGTATGAGGCAGTAGCAACAAATGCAAAAGGAAGTGTAGGAGGGATAACAATAATATGGAATCCAGCATAAGTAAAAGGAGATTATGGGATAGGGATGCAGCGCATCCTCATAAGCCAGTTCCGAAACATAGGACATAAAAATAGTTCATGCTCTCAGCATTCTATGGCCCGCACATTCCAATTGAAAAGGAAAACTAAGCCAAATGAATGATGAAAAGCTCTAGCGGATTGCAAGTGACTTCAACTTGATAACATCATTAGAGGAGAAAAAAGGATGGATTAGGAGGGAGGAGCCCGAAATGGAACAATTTAGGGACATCCAAGAAGAGGTACATCTAGTGGACATCCCAACAGTCAATGGAAGATACACGTGGAATAATAGAAGAGGAGAAAATAGGAAAATAGTGTTTCGCCTTAACAGACTTTTAGCAACAAAAAACCTAATAAAAAAAGATGTTTATTACAAGGCATCCATCCTACCCTTCTTGGGTTTACATAATTGGTCGATTAGACTAGAAGTGGATATGAACTAAGGGAAAATCAAGAGACCCTTCAGGTTTGAAGCTTTCCAGTTAAGAGACCTAACCTTCCTCAGAAAATTGAAGGAGTGGTGGAAAGCAAGTGAGAAAGAAGGAAGAAACCTAATGCATACTTTCCAACTCTACCTCAAAGAACTTAATGATAAAATTAAAAATTGGAACGGGGAAGAGTTTGGTAACATACAATAGGATTAGGCGCTCCTTTAGGCTAAGATGAGGAAGGTGCAACAAGAGTTAATAAATGATGGAAGAACTAAAACCCTAGTGGAGGCAGAAGGACAACTGCTAAACAATTTGGAGGAAATGAGGTAGTAGGAAGAGATCCTGTGGAAATAGAAATCAAGAATTCAGTGGCTGAAGGAAGGGGAAAGGAATACTAGGTATTTTCACAAAGAGATTATTCAACACCATCAGCATAACATGATCTTCTCCCTAGTGGACCAGGTAGGAAATCGTCTCACTCAAAAGGAAGAAATGGAGAACTTTCTAGTCCCTCAATTCCATAGCTTGCTAACAGAACCCAATATAGATACGACAGAGAATATATGTAGAATAACTCAACATATCCCCTAATTAGTGAGTCTGGATCAGAACCTAGCCCTACTAAGGGAAATCAATAAGTCTGAGATCGAAGACATTATCAAAGGCCTTGCAAAGAACAAAGCTCTGGGCTCGGATGAGTTCACAGCCAAGTTCATTTATGCAACATGGTTGTTCATGGGAGAAGATACTTTGGAAATCGCGAAGGAGTCTTGACATAATAAAGGAATGCACCCGACACTGAATTCCAATTTCCTTGCTCTTATCCCCATAGCCGACCACTCAGAAGAACCACAAGGATTCATACCAGTAGCTCTCTGCAATTTAATATATAAAATCATGGCCACAATCATGGTGAATTGCCTCAAACCTATCTTGCCTGGATTAATCTCCCAAGAGCTGATAGGCTTTGTCAAAAGGGAGGTAAATTGTGGATGGAATTGTTATGGCTGAAGAGGCAATTCACTCCCTAGAGAGTCAAAAATCTAAAGGTGATGATAAAACTAGATTTATCAAAATCTTATGACCACCTGAGTTGGAAGTACCTGCAAGGTATCTTAAAAGCATTTGGCTTTGATTATATATGGATAAGCTGGATATCGTCAACGATCTCGACCTCGACGTTCTAAATTGTCCTCAATGGATCTCCTACAAAGGCATTCAATGAAACAAGGGGGCTTAGACAAGGTGATCCAATGTCACCATTCTTATTCATACTGGCTACTGAAGGATTAGGAAGATATGTAAAAGAAAAAGCACAAGGCGAACAATTTACAGGTCTCAGAATGTGGGCAATGATTTGTCATTAACACATCAATAATTTGTTGATGACATAATGATGTTTTGAAAAGCAACCCTCAATGAAGCCAGATCTATGATGGAGATATTTAATGATTTCACGAGCGCCTCTAGGATGGAGATCAATAAGGATAAGTGGGACATCTTTTTCTTCAACATAACAACCCCATCCCAAGCCTTTCTAGCAAGAATTATGGGCTTCTGCATAGGAAATCTCCCTTTGAAATACTTAGGGATCCCGTTGTGTCTCCACCAAATCAAAGTGCAAATTGGAAGACTCTGCTAGTTAAAATCTAAGGGAGAATGCAGAACTAGAATTTCATATCACTAAATATGGCAAGTCGAGTAATATTGCTAAAAGCAGTGCTTCATTCAATCCCGATCTACCAATTATCTAGTGAAGTTGTTCCCAAAATGGTGTGTCAAGGGATGATTAACATCTTTAGTGGCAAGGGCCAAAAAGAGAAAAAAATGGCCCTTGCTATCCTGGCATTGGCTCAACAAGCCATTAAAATCAAGAGGATTGGGTCTCAGAGGCCCTTATATTCTAAACCAAGTCATGGGGGCAAGCTATGGTGGAGATGGATTCAGGGAGGAATATATCTATGGAAAGAATTATGGGGGAGAAAATATGGAATGCCATGATCGATCAAAGGAAGGTTGAGAGTCTATGAAAACATCAAGGGATTGGCCATATGGAATTTGGCATCAGAAAATAGGGAACTGATAAGAACTCATAGTTTTTAGGAAATAAGGGGAGGAGACAAAGCCAATTTCTAGAACGAAGCATGGAAATAGAGAGAAAAATTACATAATAGACCTTATCTGGGGGAAATATGTCAACTCACCAACAACCCTGCGAATTAGACAGTAAAAATATTTTGGAGCCTGGACATGGGAGAACATTGGAGAAAATGGAAGCAGAAACAAGACTGGTCGAGTGTTCTAGAATCCATTCAATGGGCAACATACGAGAAGGAGCTGGAGTCTTGGAAAATTGAAATATTAGAAGGCCTGAATATATAATATGGGGGTACAAAATCAAAGGGATGTTCATCATACAAGAAGGGTACCACCTAGAAGTAGAACACCACCAATAGCACGGGCCACCCATATGGGATCGAATTTAGCAAGATAAATTATGGTTGAAAATTTCTTTCTTTCTGTGGATAACTCGGCATGGTAGAGAACTCACTTCAGATCAATTATAGATAAAGAGGTTGTAGGGACCATCGGCCTGTTGCACTTGTGACAGAAAATCAGAATCAATGGAAAATCTAATAAACCCTTGCAACTATAGCGAAATACTATGGAAAAACCATAAGCAACGTTTCGGCCTTAGTGACAGGGATCAAACAAGCATGAAATTAAAAATGGAAAAATGGAGAAGGAATCCTTACTAGAATGCCATCTTGAACCGCACTTGGAAGATATCATTAGGATTCTTACTTCGAGTGGTGTGGAAGGAGAGAAACAAAAAGAATTTCAAAGGGGAAAAGTGAACAACTATACAATTATGGGGAATGATTGTCCATAATATCAGAGAAACAATCGTTGCAAAGAAATGGTACCCAAAGGATTGGGAAACAAATCCTCAAGAAGGTTGAATCCTAGCAGGATTAAGCCTAAAACCAAACATGTTGAATAATAGCTCTTGGAAACAGAAATCTCCACCCAGCGATTCTCCAAACATTTTCGTGCTCCCTCAACAAGACTTCATTAAACTTAATTTTGACGGATCAGTAAAAGGGAACCTGGGGCAATACCATTCGTCTATTTTCTATGGATTGTGGTATTGCGAGAAATAATGAAGCAGAGCTCTATGCATTGAAGCGGGGGCTTGAAATAGCAAAGAGGGAAATCTTTTAGAGAATCGAGGTGGAGGGAGATTCGAATTTGGTAATAGAAACGGTGAAAAAACTATAGCAAGGAACCACATGGGAGAAAATAAGCCAATTTTGGAGGACGACATGACTAGTCCAAGAAATAGGAAACCTAATATGAAGGATAAAATACATTGTCTCAATGCATGTCTGTAGATCTGGTAATGTGGCAGCAGATAACCTAGCCAACTAGTTGTGTGGGTAGGTAGGTAGCAACCTTGATATAAGGGGCAAGTAGTTAAGCTAAATGGAAGGGATGAGAAGTCTAGAGGAAATCGTAAGAATAGACAAGGAGAAGGGAGGAAACCCCTGACCAAGGTGCGAAAGGCAGTGCAAATTAAATGAGGGAGAGGAAGGTTAGTGACCATTGTGGGTTGAGGGGGATCATACATCCATATGGAACGACAGGAAGAGGGAGAAGAGGCTAGCCAAGGACCACGAGAGAAGGAAAATGGCAGTGGGACAGAGGGTAGTACAGTGCAGGGGTAGCCGCTCAAGAAGCAGAGGTGAGAGGGGATGGCTAGGTGTCAAGATTGGTAGAAAGAAGAAGGCAATGACAGCCAGAAAATGACGAGGTGGTGGGAGAAAATTTGCACTGAGAGCAGCCAATGGTAGGAGAGAATTAATGAAGGGAAATTATGGGGAATTCATGGGAATCCAATTTTGAGACAATCATGCAGAATAAAGGGTGGTGGAAAGAGGAAGAAATCACATCGCGATTCCTTCGGATGGCATGTGGGGCAGGTGGACAGAAAGACAAAATGGTAAGAAATCTAGGTTGAGAGGCATTTGCATGCAACAAGACAAGGTAGGATGTGTAGAGGAAGGTGGTGAAAGACGAGGGTTGGAGGACATCAAGCACTATTTGATTATCATCTGCAAGAACTGATATGTCCTCTCGACTCTCACTCACGACTATCTGGAAAACATGATTATGGAAGCAGAGCACTGGTTAATGTTAATGATGCCCCTGGTTGTGTTAACTGTTGAGGTCTCTCATTCTTCTTGGGGTTTTGGCCAGTTATCCTAGGGAGAATTAAATAGGCTTGTCATTCAAGGAAGGGGGTTTGGGAACCCTAGTCTTGGCCTCAAGGTAGATAGCATTTGGGGTAAGGGTAGAAAGTCAAGTCATTATGCAGCCTGCTGGGTTATCCAAAGGGGTTTCCATAGCAGCAGTACGAAAAATTCTAATAAGTTGTTTTGGTTGAGAATGTGGCTCAAGAAGGAAGGGTTCTTAGTAATGTGCGGAGGGTTAGAAGTGTCCCTCGACTTGTTTACAGGGTTGATATTCCTCAATCCTGAGCCGAGTGTGGACCTAGATAAGGTCCAAGGGAATAGATGCAGTAACTGGGGATGAAATTGGGGAAGGGAATGTGCTCCCTTGATGGGGCCCAATGACAATGAATAGCTCTCTCATGGATCGGTATGAGATTTGTAGCTTGGTGGGAGATTGAGAAGCAATCCCTTGCTCGATGGGGTCACGATACCTAGGGTAGGGTTGCATTTACAGTATGGTGAAGGTGTAGGGATGCCTCGTGGGAAGTAGGTAGCTCGGATCTTCAAATTCCTATGGGAAGCTACCAGAATGAAGAGGAGGTCACTATCCTTCAAATCTCTGTGGAGGGAGGGGGGAAACTAGGTTGTTAATGGGGTTTATCACACTTGTCAGGGCACAGAGTGAATGAGAACTCTCGCTCTAGAGAGGTCCCACCCGGGATGGGGGAAGCCTATGGGGAACCCAAAAATGAGACAGGCCAATTCATAGGTCGTGTATCCAAAAAAGAGCAGAAGGAAAGAAGGCAATTATAATACCAACTTAGAGATAACATATGTCTATGAGGCTACTATGGTTAATATGTTGATGACCTACAATGTTGTGTTCCTGGTTTCTATTATAGGTAATATAAAAAGCAGAGTGTAGAGAACTCCAGAGCCTCAGCACTCAAATTGTTCTCCAACCATGATACAGGTACACCACTCGAAAAGGGAGAAAAAAAGAAGAAAGGAGAATTGGATGGCGAAGGAAGGTAACCAACTAGGAAAGAAAAGAAACAGAGGAATGGGAAAGGCCGAAAAAAAGATGAAAGGATTGGAACCGACTTCTGGCAAAGGTCCGAGCAAAAGAGGCAGGAAAACAGGGAAGAAGAGTATGCAGAAACTTATCAATGCATACTATGTAGGAACACCACCTGAGGTGAAAGCAGTAATCTTTGAATTGGAAAGAGAACTAAACAATAACATTGAAAATCAAGAAATTGAGGCAGAGGAATGGGAAACATTTGTTAAAGACCCTGGGAATCCCAAAGGACGCCATACATTATTCCACCAAACTATCCAACAGTATTGGGTCATGAAAAACATCTTGGCCCATGCAATGAAAACCTACAAGGAAAGAGAATACCTAGAGGAAGATAGATCAATTGAGCTAAATATGAAGGACCTGCAAAGGGAGATACAATCTATCCAATTGCAGTTGTATCACAATAATCTCACTGTGAAAAAGATAGAACAGAGCCTCCAGAATATGATGAGAAGTGAAGTCCCGAGTTCAAGCACGAAAGCCCCAACCCCTTTAGACTCATCAAATGATTGAAGTTGCCATGTCATTATAATTTTGTCTATATGACGACTAGCATTTACTTTTTTAATAAGAATTATATAGTAGATAAAGTTGCCAATATAGCATGAATGGTAAGGAAAACTCTTTTTACATTTTGGACAACATTTGATGCAGACAAGTGGCCAATAGACCTAGTTCACTATGGGCAGGTTGAGGCCATCTACAATTTTGTAGAAATCATACTTATCTTCATAAAATAACAAAAGAAAAAGAAAAAATCCTGCCAATCTTACACAAAAATAAATAAAAATAAAAAAATCTAAAACATCACTATCTCCACCCTCCCTTTGTTGGATCCATTAATTGTTAAAATATTTCATGTTTAAGAAATATAATGTAATTAAAACCATAAAAAAGCACCATATTTCACTTTTGAGTATAATTCGTATAAATTGAAAACATATTTCAATATAAGGTTTATTGCTAAAATATTTCATGTTTAAGAAAGATAATGTAATTAAAACCATAAAAAGAACTATACTTTCACTTTTGAGTATAATTGGTATACATTGAAATATTGTAAAAATATTTCAATACGGGGCTTAGATAAACTCTATCTATATGAATTCATGCTTATTTATATATATAAAAATCGATATAAAAATTATTTAATTTTTCCTTAAAAAAATATTTTAATATTTAAAATGAAAAAGTAATTGAAATTAAAAAAAATATAATTATCATTACTTTAATACTAAGGAGATGCGTAATTCATTTAAATTTGAATAAAAAAATCAATATTGATGATAAATAATGTAGATGTATATTTCAAAATATGTTAATAACAAGAGAAATATTTTAATAGAATAATGTGCTTGATAAATAAAATATTTCAATGTTTATGTTAAATAAAATATTTTAAGGAGTTTTTTTATATGTGAGATTTTTAGGAGTTTCCTACTGATTTTTGGAGGTAATCTTAGTGGTGAAATTAGTGGTAAAATATTGATGTGTTGTTTAAACTATTTTTTGATTAGATTTAGGGATTCAATACACTCAAAAATCCTATTGTAATCACATAGGAAAAATATTTACCCACGCATTATGACAAGATGAAGAGGCTGATCATGACACCTATGTAAATAGAGAGCAATGTAGAGATCTTTAGTCAAGGTAACAACTAGTTTTCGAAAAATAATATTTTAATAAATAAATTTAATCATTAATATCAAATTATAATAAATCAAATCTAATAATAAGTTAGGGTTCAATATTTAGCTTAATAACTAGATTAGAAAGAATTAAAAAATTGAAAGTCAAACAAGAAACAAGGAGCAAAGTCCTAAAAATCATTAATAGAATGAAGATCCTAAAAATAATACAATCAAAGCTCAAGATAATCAACACTAGGAAAACCTAAAAATGTAAGGTCAAACAAGAAACAAGGCACTAAGGCCATACAAATAAACAGAGCCAAGGAAAAACTAATTATAGAAATCCAAGCCAAACAAAAAGAGGAACAAAGTCCTTTAATTAAAGGTGCCAAGAATAATGAAAAACTATTTTATTTTTAATTTTTCCCCCTTCATAAAAACTAAAAATTAGTAAAGAAAAAAAATAAAATAGGATAAATTATAACAGAAATCTCAAAATAAGATAAAAGAAATTAAAAGAAATATACATCCAATAAAATTAAACTATGAAGATAGGACACAAACCCAACTTTTCTTGACTTTCCATCCATGGTCTCTATTTAGATTATTGGAACTTCCCTTGATTTCTAGGGCTTCTCTAAATTTTTGATGATGGAAATAACTAATCATATCAATGATGTGGGTCTCGTCAATGAAAATGTGTTTTTTCTGCATGTTCAACCAAAGCAGTGTAGTGGGTCCTACCATGCTTAACGTCAGTCGTGTGTTCATGAATCCCGCAAGAGCAAGGGATAACATAAACACCTTTCATATTTTTAGGGTCCATTGAGTCTTTTATAGATCTTAGGGAGATCTTAGGGAGCTCTCTAAGGTATTTAGAGGTCTAAAAGTTGAAGGAACCTTATGCTTCCTTAAGATGTTCACAATCTTGTGAGTGGTTTGTTGGATAAATGGGAAATGCACACCTGAAAATCGATCCTTGGGTTCATTCATAATCCTAGGACCTTGGATAAATAGGAAATGCATCCCTGAAAATCGATCCTTGGGTTCATTCTTAATCTTAGGACCTTGTTCCTTATTTTGTTTGATTTGGATTTCTCTAATTAATTTTTTCTTGGCTCCTCTATTTATTTGTAAGGCTTTTGCACCTTATTTCTTGTTTGACATTGCATTTTTAGGTTTTTGTAGTGTTGATTATCTTGAATTTTGATTGTATTGTTTTTAGGACCCTGACTCCATTATTCATTGTTTAGGACTTTGCTCCTTGTTTGATTTTGATTTTTTAATTATTTTTAATCTAATTATTAAAATAAATATTGAACCCTAACTTATTATTACTAAAATATTTTTTTTGGAAAACTAGCCGATTATTTATAGCCTTTAACTTGACTAAGGATCTCTATATTGCTTTCTATTCAAACAGCCTTTAACTTGACTAAGGATCTCTATATTGCTCTCTATTCAAACTCGTGCCAGTGGCACCTCCATCTTCTCCTGACTGTGAACCACATTGGATGGTTTCAAATGTATCGAGAAATCTTTTTCCTATGTGATTCCTACCAAAAACATTTTCTTAACATTCAATATGGATCACATAAGCCTCAATTTAGAAATTGCTACCCTACATTTTAAGGAGTCTTATTATTTTACATTTTGGTCCCTTTTCAAATATATTTTTAGTCTCTTTTGTCTAAAATTTATCAATGATTTGTTGTAATTGCAACTTGCAAGATGTAATCTTCAAAATCCAACTTCCAATGAGAATTTTCAAAGTATTGAATCTATTTATATACTTAATATCATGTTAAGGTTTTCCATTACACGAAAACCTCTAGGCCTTAATAAACTTCCAAACCATTATCATTAGGTGCATTACTTTTTGACAGGTCTGGGGTGGATCCCAGAATGACAATTAATCCACATGATCAATTCCCAATAAAATGAGTGTGAAAATCCAACACTTAAAAATTCAATTTAAGATTTTAATCTATTTACACATTTAAAAATACAGTTTAAATAATGAAAAATTAAACATAACACATGCACCCACATTTTAAGCTATAAATTATTTTTCATAATTTACATCTCAAAAAATTATCCCTATTTGATAGATCCACAATTAAAATAAATATATTAAATAATAATTTTTAAATAGTAAGTAATAATTTTATTATTTAATATAAATTTTAAATACTAAACAATAATTTTATTATTTAAAATAATTAAAAACTTACCAATAATATATTAAATAATAAAATAATAATTGTATGATAATAAAATCTTAAATTTTGAATTCCTATTAAGAAAACAACACAAACTTTCTATTTTCGATTCTCTATGTTCTGTTAGGTTAGATAGGACCATAATACACTGCTTACATAAAGAAGGGTTCATTTTCACTTAGATGCTCACTTTAATTAAACATTTAACTTGTTGCTGTATTAAATGATTTTTAACTTCTTGTTGTATTAAATGATTGTTTCTGTAAAAAAAACTTCAATCGAGTTAATTCTCAATGAATCTGCATATCATTTAAATTTTAGGCCATGAAGACTCTAGCGTTGAATTAGTCACACCTCTGTTAGTCAGCTGGTCAAAACTAACCCTTTCCTGTTCTTCATCGTGTCAAAAACTAGATGTTCAATAAATTTCTTGCTTATTGATAATAAAAAATAATATGATAACAATCCCGAAAGGATTTTTGTACTTACAAATATTTTAAAGGTTAAATCGGGTCAACAAACTCCACGGCATTAAAGTGAATTATTATAATTATTATTCTTTTTAATATAGCATCCACGAAACTCGACTGCAATCAAAGAGTTATACCATAAAAATTAGTCCAAGACTATAATGGGAATGCGATGATTGAAAAGGTAAAATTTAAACAAATACAGTCTTATTGTGAAATGTAATCCTTTCAATTCGTATACATACTCCGGAAAATGTTCCCATCAAATATTCTGTTAAATTATGTACTGAATACAAAACTCTACTGTGTTAAAACTTTGTTTGCGTGATAAATTTACAGCAAAGATAAGAATTGCATCAAATTTGTTTAGGAAAAAAAAAACAAACAAACTCTAGAATGCTCAAATTTATACGTAAGATGTGGATATATCTCGTCCACACGACCTTGAAGCACAAGATATACCATAAAAACGATTGCATTTATTAAATGTCACTGGCAGTTTCCAATCTACATGCAGCAGGCAAATCCCAATCAAATAAAATGCCTTGGCTGACAAAATCTATAATATAATGCTGGCTAGGATCCAGGGCATTTTCATACTGTGTAAATTGTTGATAGTTTTCAAAGTCGTGCTCAAACTGCCAGTTTTCACCAAGGGATTGAAGATCCGTGGTATCCCACAAACCCTCCGATATTTTCTTCGGAAATTGATGGACTTCGTCCTTCCAGTTCAGATCGGGATTCGGGGGAATACCGAGTTCGTCGTCTGAAGCCTCCAGAAGATAACACAAATCAATCCCCGAGTCCGAAGCTAGGGTTTGGTCTCCAGGACCGTTAGTAATATCGGAGGCTGCAGAATTATCCACAAAGTGGGAGGTGAGATAAGAAGTACAAGATATCCCCGCAATCTCTTCGTCCAGGCTTCTCATAACTCCATTTACGACCTCTTCACTGGGAGCGCATTCTTCCGTTTCGGCGGCTAGGGTTTTGTCAAATTGCAGTAGCTGAAGAAAGCAGTCGGTTCTTTCGCGTTTCGCCGCCAGGATGTCAGTGGAGTCCGGCGGAGCCCCACGCTCAAGACAGCGTTTTTTGAGTGTCTGAGTCATGATTGAAAGACGGCCGGGAGTTTCGAACAGTAAACACAGCGGAGTTGTAAAGATTGACGAGAGAAGAAGAGAATCACAGTTCGCCCGCAGCGGAGAGCTGCCCCTATACAGATTGCCGACAAGGGTATAACAAGATTGGACATATATAACTGATCATAGCATCTCAACTTTTTCTGGTATAAGCAAGGCCATAGTTATATATGGGAGAATTAACGAACTTGGAAGAAAATGGGGCATGGGAACTGAAGTTGGAAGAATATGGCACGGGAAGGGCAGGTAAAGAATCGAATAGTATGGATGTTTGCAGATGTCCACTTTCTTCTCTTTAAATATTGTAAATGGTGGACTTTTCAATTTGCAAATGGCAAAGTCTACCGGGGCTTCCGAAGTATCGGGAGCAGGTTTGGAATTTCAAACCAGATTTACTCAAATTTTTTTTTTACTCTTTCTCTGTTTGTCTTAGTAGTTTGAAGGAAAAAATTTGATTATTTTGCAAATGGAGTAGTCTACCGAGGCTGTAGAATGGCCTGGTTTCCGTCGCCGGCTGGAAAATCGTCCGGCTCCGGCTACCGGAAACCTCTCTGCCCTCCGCCACCCTCCCACAACCCCACCACCCTCTTTCATCCGCCACCCTGCCACTCTGCCCTGACCCGGCCAAGCGCTCTCCCGCTCTCGCGCTTCTTCCCGCTCTGCAACTCAACAGCGCCCCCGCAACCAGGTACTCTTTTTGAACCCCTACTCGAATCTATGCATGTCGTTTGTTGTAAATGACGCCAAGACAGTCGAAGTTCGTTTTCCAGTTTCCGCCCATTTTCTTGAACCCAAAAAAGACCAATCAAACCATTGACTTTTAATTAGAGATAACCTACAAAAGACTTAATCTTCTCGGAAATTCAAAATGTAGAGTCGATCAATCCTTATATCTGTAATTCACAACTACAAAAATTGGACCATGTATATTTATTTCAAACCCTTCACCAGGAGCCAGTGATCTAACATTATCCCAAACAATGATAGGGTTATTGGTAGTTCATCGTTCCCCAAGGTTTCGTCTTTCTTTATGGAATTTGTTTGCTATTCGAGTACTACTGACAACAATAACAATAATTGCTTGTCGCCTTTCCAATGATTGTATCTTTGAGACGAAGAGTAACAGATGCGTCCAGTGGCATAAACAGAGACAAACATAGAGATCACGATGGTGAAGATGAAAGCAACGAAGAAAACACAGACAACGAACAAGTTCATAATCACTTTAAAATCCTCAACAGTGAAAATTATAGTGCCACACAAACTAAAAATCGTTTTTGTGTCCAAGGTTCGAACATTAATCAATCAACCTCTGCAATCAACCTCATCCTTCAGCCCGCTGCGTTTCTTTCTAGGCACTCTCTGTACTTAATTTTGTTCCATAAAATATGTACTTAATTTTGTTCCATAAAATATTTGGTTGCATCTAGGAAGACAGAGACACAGTTTATGGGTTTTACAACATATATTTCTACAAACATAGGGACATTATGTATATAATTATCAACTGTATCTATGTATGACTTTGATCTGCTCACCGCAAGTTGAATCATACTCAAACATAAAATTGAACCTTCGATCCTTAAAATTTTGATGTAAATTTCTTCTTTAAAAAACAATAAGCAATGGCACCCTCCCTGCCTTTCTCGAAGTTTACTTTGTGTCTTTCACTGGAGCTGCAGTGTACATTCTTTGTTGACAGCGCTCTTACAATATGCCAACCCTAGCACCCTGCCTCAACCTTTGAGTTTACACAATTATCACATTGGACTTTGTATTTGGTTGCATCTAGGAAGACAGAGACACAGTTTATGGGTTTTACAACATATATTTCTACAAACATAGGGACATTATGTATATAATTCTCAACTGTATCTATTTATGACTTTGATCTCCTCACCGCAAATTGAATCATACTCAAACATAAAATTGAACCTTCGATCCTTAAAATTTTGATGTAAATTTCTTCTTTAAAAAACAATAAGCAATGGCACCCTCCCTGCCTTTCTGGAAGTTTACTTTGTGTCTTTCACTGGAGCTGGTCTTTACAGTCAACACCTGTAGCTGGTTCGTACATGATTCCTCAAGGATCTTGTTTGTGATTCTATTTGCAGATGAAAGTATTGTTGTTAGTGTGTTTCATTTCACATGTTGTGTAATGTGCTTGATTTATAGTACAAGTTGTTCCTTCTAATTTTTCAAACTTTCAGTGTTATGTAATTGATGATTGAATTTGCATAAGCTAGATCTGTGTTCAGCTTCTATGACTGCATCTTAGCTTTATTTAGTAGATAAGTATTTTGTCTGTATGTTGCAGTTCACATGTGGTACTCTTTGATCTGCTTGATTTATAGTACTTGCAAGTTATTCCTTGTAAATTCTCCTTTCGGTGTTATGTAATTGATGATTATTCTACATAAGTTAGATATGTGTTCAGTTTCTGTGACTGCATGATGCAAACTGTTATTTTGTATTCAGTAGAGTGCTTTGAGTATCCTGGGGTCTACCACAGACACTGCACACATCTTAGACTGGCTAAAGAGCTTCCAAAAGCTTGAGGCCAGCAATTGCTAGTGTCTGAGGCAAATGTGTGAATCAGACCTCGGCCAGAGCTGTTGATCAAAGAATTGTGTCCCAAAGAATATAGGAGCTTGATCTCTGCATCAAGCAAGTATATTTAGTAGATAAGTATTTTGTTTGTATGTTGCAGTTCACATGTTGTAATCTTTGATCTACTTGACTTATAGTACTTGCAAATTATTCCTTGTAAATTATCCTTCTTTCAGTGTTATGTAATCAATGATTGCTTCTGCATAAGTTAGATATGTGTTCAGCTTCTGTGACTACATCTCTTGTTTAGTTGGTTAATTGGTACAATTCATGACTGCATTATGCAAACTATTATTTTGTATTGAGTAGAGTGCTTTGAGTATCCTGGGGTCTAGCACGGACACTGCACACATCTCAGACTGGCTAAAGAGCTTCCAAAAGCTTGAGGCCAGCAATTGCTAGTGTCTGAGGCAAATGCGTGAATCAGACCTCACCCAGATCTGATGATCAAAGCATTGTGTCCCAAAGAATATAAGGGCTTGATCTCTGCATCAAGCAAGAATATTTAGTAGATAAGTATTTTGTTTGTATGTTGCCGTTCACACGTTGCACTCTTTGATCTGCTTGATTTATAGTACTTGCAAATTATTCCTTTTAAATTCTCCTTCTTTCAGTGTAATGTAATCAATGATTGCTTCTGCATAAGTTATAGATATGTTCAGCTTCTGTGACTACACCTCTTGTTTAGTTGGTTAATTGGTACAATTCATGACTGCACGATGCAAATTGTTATTTTGTATTCAGTAGAATGCTTTGAGTATCTTGGGGTCTAGCAAGGACATTGCACACATATCAGACTGGCTAAAGAGCTTCCAAAAGCTTGAGGCCAGCAATTGCTAGTGTCTGAGGCAAATGCGTGAATCAGACCTCAGCCAGAGCCATTGATCAAAGCATTGTGTCCCAAAGAATATAAGGGCTTGATCTCTGCATCAAGCATATATTATCCGAGAAGGTGATTATGCCTTGCTACCCCAGGAAGGTGGATGGGTTCACCACACCTTTGCTCTACATTCATTGGCATGGATGATCTCTCTTCTTTAGAACTTGCAGAACATACAATTCAGCCTATCTTTAATTGCATCAGATTTGTTTAGAAGAAATAGGGTCGGGAATACTTTATATCAACCTCTGAATTTTTCTGAGTTAGTGCTCACAATTTTAAGTGCTTAGCTACATCTGTACAAACTGTCCAACTCTAGTATTTATGTAGCATAGCATGAACAGTACACTGATTCTCAAAAATTTCATGGTAATAAGACGCTGACCATGATTAGTTGCAGTCATCAGTAAACCACACCCTAATCCATTCACCTGTTGATCCATCTTTTGAACATTTCATTATCTCGACAGTGAATGAAAGCAAATGGGCATATTTGAGTCATGTCTTTCAAGCTGAAAGGCTGACAACAACTTACCTTGCAGACATCACATTGCATTTTGCAGTGCTTGGCACAGCCTTCGATCAGTTGTGCCACTATCACCCTAACAACACAATAACTCTCTAATCACCTTCATCTCAAAATATTATGATGGAGTCCGTTACAATAAACAATTCTAACTGCAAGTCAACCTTCCATATCAGGAAATCAATGTCCCACATACAAACATAATTATCGAGGTCTGAAGGTGCAAATGCAAGGGTAGGTGCAACTGCAAATGTGGATACAAGATTTTTTTGATGCTGGGTTTGGTAGGCACTGGTGCAGCCTTATATTTAGTATTTACACATAACAAAAAGACACAGATAAGAAAAATATGAGAAAAAGATACAGTTGGAAAAAACCATTATAAAAAAGTAACACTTCTTACAGATCTTAATTGTTATCAAGTGTCCACCTCACATATCAAAGACGCATGAGTTGCATGACCTTGAATGACAGTATATAGTTTTTCTATTGCTCCATTCAATATAGGTTTTCCTTATGTACCAATATCAGGGGTGTCAATGCTTGTTGTATCTATCAATATAACTATGAACTTGAACCGTTTGTATAATCATGTTGCATTTCCAGAGATAAAACAGTAGCTACATATAGTAAAGTTTAAATTTGAATTGGCTGTATAACCCAATACATCCCACCACTCTGTAAAACAAAATCTTTCTTAATCTGAAGTGAGGAATCTTCATCATTTTAAGAAAATAGAACCTGGTTCTGATAATTAAATGGTTCCATTACCCTATTTGCATTGAAATTATATTATTTGATTGTTATTTGGATATTGCATATATCTGATGCTCCCCGTCATAGTAACATATGCCTTTGATATCACGTGCAACCACAATTTCATCATTGCAGCAAATTGTTTCTATGACATAACAGTGATATAACAGTGATCCTAGTTTTGGGAAGGATTAGGAAAATAATAATCAGTTGCATTCTAATATCTTTTGAGGGAGTGATCCTAGTTTTGACAATGGTCTCAAGGGTGAAGAAATAGTTCTAGCTTTTTGTTATGGCACGATTTGTCCCTAAAACGTGTAAGGTCTTCACTCGATGAAAAATATGCAGAACTCAGAAGACAAACCACTGTCACCTCATTCTATCTTCCCACTCTTCAAGATGATCTACGACCACCACTAGGGCGGCTTCCCTATAAAATGATTCATCTTCTATGACTTATAGGTGCCCAAAAACAAAAGGGATTGTCAATCCTCTGTTTATAATTGAATATATTATGAAGATATTCTGTTATAATGAGGTTGAAGATTAATATTTATATTCTTAGGAACGTAGCGCTTCAAGAGTACTGTGGTTTGTGCATAAAGTATTGGTGGATTTTAAGAGGAGTTGTCGCAAGGTAGAGTCACCCACTTTCGACATTTCTATCACAAGACAAAAACACAGAATGGAGTGGCAGGGTGACAGCGTCGGTAGACTACTCTTTCAAGAAAACAATGAATCCATCCATGCCCATTCACTAATAGGGGATAGATAATTTGGAATCATGATGAAAATTTTGGTAAGTTCACTTTATCATTAACCATTGGTTCTCTTGATATAATAGTGATAAGTGATAAGCAAAATTTAGCTTTACTTTACAGTATCATTATCAAAGTCATTGAAATATTGGCAATTGAAAAATAGCATCAGAAAGAATACTGCAACCACTAGTCCCAGGGCAGTTGAGCTAAAACATAATGGCAGGCCTCAAAGAGTAACCGGGGGTAGGCTTGGGTCTTATCTATGTGTTTTTTTTTTTTTTGTATTCCACTGCATATGAATTGTTAAGTGACAATGTATCTTGGTGAAAGTAAACTAGGTTTCAATTCTCAGATATTCATCTAAGTAGTTGCAGAGTCTCATCGAAATTTTACACGGTTCCTTGGACAACTATGTACTTGGTGCTTGCACATTTCTAAAAGTTGATATTTATGCAGCAAATTGTTTCTATGACATCATTCATGTCTTTGGGAATTCTACATATTTATTATTTTTTAGCTTTTTTGAATTAATATAAACATTAAGATTGCTATACCCAATCCACCATTCGCGGAGAAATTTGGGGGTGAACTCTACCCATCCCAGACACCTGTACCCCCATCTCACGAGTCTGCACTCCAGAAACTTGTGCAACATAGAATATAAATACAGAAAATGGGATGCCTCAACTCATACACTTTAATCCAGCGTGTATGAGAGTTTCAGCTTGGAATCTAATAGGCTGTCAAAGTTTGGTTTCCTCAGAAGGTGCTCACTCAAATTCAGCATAGTTGTTTGTTCAACCCTTCTTTTGGTTCAGAAGTGCCACTGAGTTTAATTTTCTTTAATTCCAGCAACTACTAAGTTCAGTTCAAATTTCATGTAGGAGAAGAGCATGAATCCATTTTAAAATCATGCTCATGAACTTCAGTTCAACTTAGAATACCAGAGTTTTCACAGGCCTTTCACTCTTTCACAGATTTTGGCCAGTGTATAACAGTTTTCTCTGCAACATCAATACAGGCTTGGACCATATAGTTGATGCCTCTGTTGTGATTTCCCTAACCAAATCTTTGAGATTTTGGACCAGAACTATAGTGGATGCCCCAGATTTATTTTAATCATTCATAATTGCATCAAGTAGGCTATTTAAAGGAATTCATCTGCATTTTAGATGTAGACAAAATTGCATTATTTGAATATTTCTATGGATTTTCAGTTTCTCTTGGACACTTCTATCCACTAAAAGATATTCTTGAGTGTCCACTTCACATATCAAAGACGCATGAGTTGCATGACCTTGAATGTATAACCAAAATCATATAAAAACAAATCAAATGGATTTAATTATTTTTGAAACCTTATAACTACAAAGCATGCATATGGACAACCTTTTCTCCTCACAGCACCTCTAAATATGTTCTTAGTAGGATATTTTGAGCACTTGGAGCATACATCTTGACCTTAAAGTTACACTTGACACAGACTACACCCAATGCAATAAGCAAAAAAATTATTCAGAATCATTATTTATGCAATGTCAAAATGTCAATCATTTAAGTAAGCAGCTTAGAAACCCTTGATTTGCCCATATCCAGTTCTTTCTCTTATAACTAGCTTTCTCAAACCCCTCTAATTTCACAATCCTCCTTGTTGTCTGCGACTTTGGATTCAAAATCCCTTATAGCTTCATTGGAACTCTTCCTGGGGCCAGACCAATCGCTTGCTCAAGAGATCTGCCCAGATGTTTACCGCTGGACTTATTATCATGCATAATGTTATTATCATTGTTAAATTTTTCGACGACATCAGCAAAACATCAACTTATCTAATGTTGGGGAAGTTCTGGCATTGGAAGGTGAGATGGATGGCCTTGTTGCAATCCTTGTGGCAAACTCCAATTCAATCTAGTGGGTGAGTCATATTTTTAGAGAAGACTCGTTCATTTGCATACTCAAGCATAGAATTAAACCTTCAATCCTTAAAATTTTGAGATAAATTTCAGAGTTTGAAAGTCCGGGATCGCCCTAGAATTCATGGGCCAAATCCAACCTACCATATATTGACTGATATTGTTCAACCCAAAAAAATTATATCTAAGATTCTATATTTTAGACTTTCATAAGCAGAAGTTACATGCTTGAGGTGCTCTTTGTGAACCCATTTCTGGGATGCTACGAGCCATTATATTTCCAGGGATAGTTTCTAAAACCAGATCTTTTAAAACATGTTTGATTTTCTCATTCACGGATGGATGACTCTTGATTTGCCAGTTAATATATTTTGCAGAATAGTTGCCAGTATTAAAAATGTTGCAGTGTAAATGAACACAAGTTATCTGCTTTTTTTAATTATATATGATAGAAAAACATGTTGAGTATTAGGAAATAGATAATTGTCTACTTATTTAACATGAATTTATTGTTATTTGTTTTTCAGGTATTTGAAGTGTAAAAAATGGTGCAAAAGTGGCATTTATGCATTGAAGTGTCTTGCTTTCCAAATCCAGGTCGAGCAATTATTAAATTTGTCCTTTACAATATGGCAACAAATCATTTAATTCATGGAAATAGAGAAGTGCCTGGAATGACGACAAAAAATGAGGCATATTACATTGCCCTTGTTGAAGGATTAAAAGAGGCAAAACAACATGAGGTCAATGATATTGAAGTCTTCACCAACTCGGAGTTGATATGTAATCAGATGAAAGGCATCTATCGGGTTCGGAAGGACAATTTAAAACCTCTTCATAAGGAAGCAATAAATTGGAGTTGTCAATTTCAACATTTTACCATCAATCACTCTCCAAATACTGAAAAGATGTCCACTGATATAATGTCCAGAGCATTTTTAAGCACATATGTAGATGCCAAATATGACATAGGATCACCATCCACTGCAACAGAAATCATTGATCACCATCAATATAAATCCCCATTGTGTGAATGGGTTGTCGTTATCATTTTTCTGGGGTCTATCATAGCATGGTTCTTTCACTAAAGAAGAACCTATTAATGTTTTATTTTTCCCCAACACGCAATGATTACAATTTTTTGAATAGGAGACAAATTTATGGACAAATATAATATATTCCATGTACATGGACAAATGTATATTGAGAAAAGTAACTAGTTCATGATTTTGTGATTATCATCAATACATTATGATGTTGTCTGATCCTTTGTATTACTGGTTAGGGTTTGTTATTGATAGTTTCCACCCTACCTAGGGTTTGGAAAACATTGGAGAGTCCTAGCATGTGAAAAGCTCAGAGTATCATGTATCAACTAGTAATACATTACCAGTGTGTACTTGTAACTTCATTCTTATGTATATGTGAGGGTGTTTGACCGTCCAATTTTTTTATACTTGCAGCGTATAATGTCATCATTTTAAATGAGTAGTTTATAGGGTTGTCTGGTATCCAAATCTATCATGAATAGTTAGATGATTTAACAAACATAAAAGATAATTGGGCGGTTTTATAGCTGAAATAAAATTGTTACAATTAAATAATATTAAAATATATTGAATCCTAGGATTCATGTTGGGAAAATATTTAGCTTGGAAGTACAATTGATCAGTGTATTTTATTGGACTACATTGTATATTTGGTTGGACAGAAGTAAAATATACCACTGTAATTTATATTTCAGATTCAACCTTAGGACTGAATGTTCAACAAATAGGTTCTGAAAATTTTCCAAAGACAAAGTGAGCTAATCTTGTAGCAGAATGAACCCTCTTGGACACAATAAGCTAATCTCATAACAAAAGTACCCTCTTGATTGCCATAAATCTGACAAGAATCTTGCAGTTTAAGATTTGGATGATTCAATACTTAATTTACATAGTGTAGTATTTAAACACTCTAATCTAATTCAAGGTTTTATTATAAACTCTTTTTAAGCACGTTGAGAAGTTCAGGAAAAAATACGTAATATGTCAACCTTTTTTCCCATGAAATGAAATCCAAAAGAAAAAGAAATTCAGTCCAAATTAAAGGATTCATCTCAATTATGAACATTGTTGAAAGTAATTTAAAGACAAACATGTGGACATGCACATTTTTCTTGCATTATTTCTGGCACTTCTTGAAAAATAACAAATCATCATCCAAATGTTGTATAATAGACTGATCATTTTGGGCATTTAGAAAAACTGAAAATCCTAAAGTTTTCATCTTCTCTACTCCTGTGATAGAAATTGGTTAAATTTGTCAAACCAATTGTCTGCTCGACTTGAATTTCTAATAAGAACTTCAACATAATCACCAATACGTGGGTACCTTTTAAACATTGCTTTTCCATTCTCTCTTTAAAAAACAAAAATAGTTGAGCCTCTGCCTCACAAAATTTCATCTTACACCATTGATTTTATTCCATTGTCTCTGTGTGAATGGAAACTATTTGAACATCAAATGCTTGGTCCTTGAACAACTACCATTTCCCTCCTTCTCTATCTAGGGCATAGCTTCCGGGTTTTCCAGGTATGCCTGAACACCATAATTAAATAAGACCTTCTCTAATACCTTGAGGATTCCAATGGCAGTGAGTGCAGGAATGTTCCCTCTCTTCTGGCCAGCTAGTTGAAGTTCTGAGAGCTGTCCCACTAGCACGATGATGCAAAAGTTTGACAGCCCAACTTTGAACTCTTGCGCTTGGACCACTTGTCATTCTTGGACTAGGATTTGGAGAACATTCTGAGCTACCTTTGTTCTCAGGAAAGGATTTAGCCACTCAGAAAATACTGTTGGGAGATTGCTCAGAACCATAAATCCTCATTGGACTTCTTGAAGGACTAGACATGGAACTGTCCAGCACATTCCTTAATACTTCATTACTTGGAATTTGTTGATGTGCTGGAGCTTTTGTATTAAAAATATCCTCTTTTGGGTGAATATGGAAGATAATGATGGCTAGAAAAAGGACTATCAGGCTTCAACACATCCTATTTTACACATTTCGTGCTAATCTTGGGAGACTTCCCTGCACTTATCACACCAGAACCTCCATAGCCATCGACAATCCCTTTACCAGCAAGGCCTACATCAGAATGCTTATAATTAGCGTGCCCTAGTCCATTGTCCTATTGCAATTCTGCAGGTTCCTCACTACGTACAGAGTTCACGCTTGAAACAAATGTAGAAGATAAGCCTCCATCTATACTTGCTTTATCCAACATGTTCAATACCTGATCAGGTGAAGGAAGTAAACAAGGAGATGATCTCCCAAACCTATTACTAGAAGGCTGATTCAAACTGATCCCAAAATCTGCGATCATGGCAACCCTTCCCGAAAAGAGGTATCCTGATAGACAATGGTTTCACCATACAATCCAACAAAAGTGCTCAGGAAAATTTCTAAAGGGGTACTCCCAATCACAATAAGTGGCTAGAGTAGGATAACAAGACCAACAATGGAAACACTTCATGGATTATCAGATCATGAAGTGAACGCTGCTAGCCTTTGAGAAGCATGTAAGGACTTTTACATATATCCACAGCTGTGGAAAGAGGTACCTTTAATCCATCATCTATAAAATGAACATAAACAACAACAACAATTTTATTATCACCATCACATTTCAATTATGAACATTGTTGAAAGTAATTTAAAGACAAACATGTGGACATGCACATTTTTCTTGCATTATTTATGGCACTTATTGAAAAATAACAAATCATCATCCAAGAATTGTCACTCAACAATTGATCAATCCAGTAAGATTCACCTTACATACATCAAAATTTATTGTTCATGTATCATTAGTGATGTGCACTGTAAAATCAGATTTCACATCCCAAGGTTTTGGGACGGTTGGA
The DNA here is from genome assembly GCA_000404065.3 of Pinus taeda. Classification (NCBI taxonomy): domain Eukaryota; kingdom Viridiplantae; phylum Streptophyta; class Pinopsida; order Pinales; family Pinaceae; genus Pinus; species Pinus taeda. The sequence goes on from APFE030041236.1 coordinate 550,889, forward strand.
GAGACTGGATTATAAAAGCATACATAGATGCAATTATAATTTCAGTTCTACTGACAATTTCTTCAGAGTATTGTTCTTTAAATGAATTAAATGCATGAATGGAGGGAAGAAAAAATTCTGTAAGATTCAGCAGAAGAACATTGTGTGGCAAATTTTTTGGTGCAGAGCAGGGAGCTCAGGGACATGTGCTCCTCCAGATGCAGTTGACCCTTCAGCTCTTCTTGATCGGGAAGCTGTTTCAGTAAGCTCATCTGCCTTCAAGAATTGCTGCATCTGGGTTGCAGCTAAATGTGCATAATTTATTGGGGCAACTGCACATCATCAAACACATAATAATCAGACCAGATATAAATTTAACTACTGACATTTCCATTGTACAGGAGAAACAAATTACAGTCCTTTAAAGATTAACACCCTACCTGAAGATATTGTCGTTGTACTCCTTTGATACCTGCAACCAAACAAATACACAGTTAGAGTCAAAACCTCAATAGAATTGGGTTGTAACATCAAAATAAAACCATCAAGCATTGTTTCTTACACATAAGATAATGCATGGACCAAAATCTGAAGATCATCCACAGTGAAACTATTCTCATCAAGTAATACATGGTAATGAGTCGATAATTCATATATTGGAGGTGTTTATTATATCAACCCTATTCGACATTGGATAGAGCATGCATTAAATGAATTAAATGCATAAAAGTAAGTGATTTGTGTACCAGATTCTCCTGCTAATTTTGTTATTGTGAATTAAATGAAAAGTGTAAAAGAAGAGAAATTAAAGCTACCACACTTAAAACAGTCGTTCAGTTTCTAAACTCAGAAATAGTACTGTCTGCACAGATAGAAACTAGAGAAGCCAAAAAATAGAAGTCCACCCCAGCAGTCAATGATAATTAAAGCCCTTCCCAGAAGATACTAATATTTGGCTCCACAAACGTGGACACTCACATCAGTTCCTCGTTTTCCGAAGAAGTTAGATAAAAATGTCATAGTGCACAATGAAGCAGTGTCAAGTTAGTGGTTCAGGTCATTAATTGACAAGAGGAGGGATCATGTACAACACAAATGACATGAGGAAGGCATCAAAAGCATGGAAAGCACCATGATTTCTTATGTAAAGGAGACAAATGTGTTGGTTGGTATGGACATATTTTTTGTTTGTGTACTTTATAAAACTACAAACTTGTATTTATGTAAGCATTGAAGGTTATAGAGTATGGGTAGGATGCATAATGTATTGGTTGGTATGGATGTAAGGGCTTATTTGTTTACAAGGAGAAAAAAGAAACTATAGCCTCTTGAAGTGATTCATTATGTCCATCTAAACAAAGATATGATATGCAGATCCATGATGGAAAGATAATAAATTCACACAAGCATCCAATGTATCAAACATTGACACTTGAATATGCAATACCAAGCTTTCAAGTGGTATCAGACCTGGGCATGGGCAAGTTTGTAATCTTCTTCAAAAATACAAAATCAGGCTTCAAAATTCCAAATAAGGGGTTTGATTTGTGTCCATGAACAGATTATGAAAAAGGTATTTTTACAACAACATAACAATGGAAAAACATAAATATACTTATCATGTGATAAAGGGCCACTTGATGATGCCATAATAACCTAGCTTATCTATTCTTTGTGCATACCTCGTTGATTCCCACTAGAGTTGAAGTCCTTCTGTAGATGATCAGTCATGGTAGAAGATGATGCTTCTCCATTTATTCTATAGTTACCTAGAAAAATGTCAAACATTATCGCAAAGAAATTTTCTAGAGCATCAAGGTATATGTACACACACAATGAAAGAGTGTCAAATGTACCTGGCATGGCAAGTAAGGTTGGATGGTTTTGCATCTCCCTTTGGTCTTGGATTATTGCCATGGTTGGGGATTGTTGCATTGCTATAAAAATAAACATACCACATGTTAAAGAATAGTGATGATTAAATACTTAAATTTAAAATCATGACTCTATTCAACACATGAAACTAACCTGGAACCATAGAGACGGCATTATTTGTTCGATGACGTCCTTGCTTATTGAGGTATCGAAACTCAAATGGTTCATATTCTGATGGATCAACATTTAAATCAATTTCCAAACCATTGTTTTTTCTGCTGCTTCTTCTTTGCTTTGTGGGGCTAAGGAAACTCTTCTTCCTCTTCAAAGATGGATCAAGAGATTCCAATCCAGGTGTGAAGTCAAAATCAGTAACGTGCAAATTATTGAATTCATCCAACATTTTTTTAAGCATATCAGTCAACTGGATTGTCTTCGCCAAAGTAGTAGGAGGATTATGTAAAATGAGATGTGTATAGCTAAACAACTCCTCCCTTGCCAAATGAAGTGCCTTGGCATCTGCATGAACAACATTTGTGGCCATAAGAGTAGCATCGACATCTTCATCATGGCTTTGAGGCTCTATATTGATCTCAGGTGGTTCACTGCATATGTTATCCTCTGCATGCTGATGAATCAATGGATTTGAATTATCCGATTGGAAATACAACCAATTAACTTTTATGGCATGCTTGCAAATGTTTCCACGGATAGACCATGGACATTCACACGTTATAAAATCCTTACGATACCAGGTGACAAGGTATTTTTTATCTCGATCTGTCTGACTTCTCACTCAATAAGCACGAGTTATGTTCTCATGAGGACAACAATCAGTATCCATAATTTTTCTTGCTCGTTCCACTGATGATTCTAGCTGCTTTTCTCTCTTGTAGTTGTTTAGAAATCCTTCTTCTTTTAAGATTTCCTTGAACCGATAACAATGTTCAACTGTTGTTAGTAGCATATGCAATAACCAATCCATCCTTCGGGCACATTTTTTCCTTCTGTCAGATAGAAATGTTGTTTTTAGGTAACAATGGTATGACTCAACAGCATTATTGGTCTCCTGATTTGCATGAGGAAACTCCCGACAACCTTTCACCCACATACCTAATTGCAAATAGAACGATGTCAGTCTCACTATATCACCTTTATAAAAGGAAAAAATGCATATAGTATGAAAAAATGTTTACTTACGAATCTTATCTCCAGTGACCCAATTCTTGTTGAAATAGTCTAAGAACTTCTCTTCATCTGCAAACTTGATAAAAAATTGATTGATTGCATCTTCCACTTCATAATTGAGAGTGTGTTTCATGATGAAACCTAACTCACTGAACATCTCTTTGGCTTTTATGGAACTAGTGGCCAACCGATTGACATTTTTCAACCAAGCCCTCCGTACATGCCAAACGCATAAGATCACATCACAACCTGTGATCCTCCTGCCATATTCAATGCATTTTAGTGTGGTATTTTTAGAAAAAATACAAGTTTGGTTATATAATGACAATGTTAAGTTACCTCAAGGCACTGATTTCAGCCAGTGCATCATCAACCATGAAAGCATTGACTTTCCAATCAGGACGGGTTTGGAAACACTTGTGCATGAGTTGCTCCAGCCATATTGCAATATCATCTGATGTGTTTCATGATGCCACAACCCATGCAACAGGCACCCCGCTTTGTTGTTCATCAAATGCGACGAGTGTATACAACTGATACTGTCATTTTCAACATTACATAAATTCAAATACAAGTTATTAATCATTTACAATGGATACAACTTAAATAAATATATTCAATAAATCATCGGCATATAACTTACCCCATATTTGTTTGTGTTAAATGTTGAATCCATGGCTATTAAGCTATTGTGCGATAGCTTGACCATTGTCTCCAACATCCACTTTGTTTGAATCCCTATTATAAAAGGGACCTCCACACCATTGGGCTTTTGGTAAAAGAAAAAATCTTCTTGATGCTTTCGATACCAAAGGTTTACACTCATTTCATCCTTTTTGTGAAGTTGATAATTTCCCTTCGCTAACCTATTATAAATGTTTACAATATCTTTCCTGCATAAGAAGAAATCTCTATCTCGAGCTGCCACATCGATGTCAACATGTCTCTTAATGTGTGTTCTATACACTACATCAATAGGCACTCCAAAAAAGAAACAATTCTCTACATATCCAACAATGTCCCTCGCAAGCTTTGGCCTAAGCAAGGCCCTGGTCTCACCTGAAGTGTCACCTTGACCATGACAAGCCCAACCTTCCCCATCTTCATGTTCATATATATTGAAAGTCAATATTGCTCTATCAAGAATTTCATGCATAACTTTCACAATAAAGTGGCATTGGCAACCCCTCTTCTGCACAAATGAGGTCCTTCGTTTAGCTGAAATATTTCCTCTTTTGTCCTTTGGGCCAAATGAACAATGATAACTAAACCAAAAATTTAAATTGTTAGTACATACAAAGAAAGATAACCATGGTTTCAAAATATCTAAACAATATATATTTTAAATACTCACATATCATATTGCAATGCAGCAGTAGATCTTTCTTTTTGTTTACCCTTTGTTTTTCGTACGAATTTACATGGAGCAATAGGATTTTCTTCCTCTCCTTTGATAAAGTCAGCAACTCATCGTAACGGGATTACAGCAACACGATCAATACCATTGTTTTTTGTATTTATTTCTGCCCAAACCAAGTCTTTACTGGAGAAAGTCATTTTGCCTTTGAGGTCTTGCACCTCAAGATCCATGATATATTGCCATTTCTTTCACTTGCCCATTTTGAACTAATCTGGTCAAACAATATGCAAGGACATCAAAACCAAAATTTCAATCTTAGCAAGTTATTCAACATATATATAAATATAAAACCTCTTTTATGCTTTTTTTGAGGTCTAAAATATCAATCACTCAATAATGACAAAAATAAATAGCACAAAAGGATGCAAGAATTTCCTTTAAGATGTTGCTTCTTGCCTCATTCACTCTCAACAAGGCATTCCTTAAAGGAAAGATTCCTTTGAGAACATGAACAAATGCATTCCTTAAAGGAAAGATTCCAACAAACGGTACATCTTCATTTTGTGTTTGTTTCTATCCACTCTCATATTGATATTGTATACTAACAACAGAGATATTGAAACTCACTTTATTTGTTTTGTTCATTGAAAATTGAAGACAATTTTTTTGATGAAGCTATAAGAGCTAACTTTACAAGGACATCAAGCAATCAAGATAATGATGGTGAAAGGTTTGGATGTGATTCACCCTACCTAGTAGCATATTGATTCCTTGTCATATCACATAAAACATTAGAACTGAATGATGATGTATTTTTTTGTGACTGCATGACTCAACTAAGATTAATTGTTCAATCCGATTTGCTGAGAGCTATATACTTATAGTGTAAACCCAAACTAAATGAGAAAAGGATAGCCATGGGTATTTTGTATATCATCCCTGAGCCTCACTTACCCAACTTTTAATCTATACAACAGCTCTACACACTCAAGCAACAATTTAATTATTCCCATTGTATAAGCAGCATCCCCTGTCTTGGTGTTAAAATCCTTTACTGTCATTAGGAGTACTTTATTCAGTTGAGAAAACCAAACTATATGTATTATGGTACAAATGAGCTAGTAGACTGGTAATTTTAAGGGGAAAAGTTTCCCCCTCTTGCTGTTGTGTTAACTTCTATGTTTCCTCATGTTCATTTTTTGCATCATCCCTAGCCAAGAGCTGGAAGTGCTTTCATTTTATTTAAATCCTTAGCTGGTTTTTCAAACATTAAGCCAGGACTTTGGAACTTCTTTGGCATGAGAAGATGAACTCACACATAAACATTCCACCAATGTCCTAAGCATTTGCTCATAAATCATTTGCACTTCTAGATATTCTGAGGTTCTACGCACTCCTATGCCTTTGTACATGTTATAAAGGGATGCTAGTTCTCCAACTTTATTTCATTGTTAAAATTGGCAACTATGGCCAAATTCCTCTTTGGACATCTCCTTGGAAAAAGATAATTGTGGCATTAAATTCCTTTTTTTGAGAGGACCAAAATCAACCTAAACATCATCAAATTTGAACATGGAAAAATATGTTTTTGAAATTAAGCCCATGCATGTGCAAATTGTCAAGGTCGGTTTGGGGTAAAATAATCAAATTTAACCCCTCTCCAAATCCTATAAAAGGAAGTCCCCTCCATCATCATTACACACATCTTATCACACATCTTTCTCCCTCTGAAATGGCCACGGAAGGAAGATAGCTCCAGCAAAGGAGGAAGGGCATGAATGATGTCTTGATTGGGCTACTTGATGGACTGAGTTCCTCTGGCAAAAGGCCAAGCCTATTAAAGGCAATTTTGGGCTTGTTTGAAGACTATTCTGGGCTTTTCTATTTCATATTACAAGTCTGAGTTATTCCTGAAGATGAATGCACACATAATGAAAGAGTTGGAGTGTTTAGGTTTGATTTTATGGTGTGAACACTGAAAACTCTCTCCCAAGAAAGCTGCATCTACAAGAAGTCCCTCTCAAGCAGGCCGCAAACCTTATCCTGCTTAACAGTAGGCCGAGAAGACAATCTACTGCCCTGGCAGACTGCAGACCTATTTTGATTGGCATGGAGATTTATTCAGGGTCTGGATCAAGCTCAGATTAGAAGCTGAAGGAGTACAAATCAACATGAATGGAGGTAGCAGTTGTAGTAGGCTGTTTGACGTGTATTGGTAAAGGCTGTAACATTGTGCTTCATGCCCTAACCAGGACCAACAAGCAACAGAACTCCAGCTGTTATAAACATAAGATATGATATTCTCATGAAGTCTTGAGTAATAGAAGAATGGTTGACCTGATTAAATCAGTTCCTTGATAGATAGGTATTAGCCCTAACCAGTCAGCTTCTTCTACAGTATGACATCAGCTCCAGAATTGCATATATTATTGAGGACAGTGACAGTCTCCTATTCTGCTAGTCAAGCTTAACCTTGAATTATTTTACTTTCTCTTTGTCTCTCTGCTGAACACTTAATAATAATAAGAAGAAGAATTGATCAAGGGTTTTCCCCATCTTGGGGTTTTTCCCTAGCTTGAGCCATATTCATGTGTCCTCTTGTCTTGGCTTGTCCTCTGCATTATTCGTTTATGTTCTTTCTTCAATTACTGTAAATGTGATAATGATTGGTGTGATTGCTAATGAAAAGAAATGAATTGATAATAGGGCTAATATGGAAAATTGAAGTAACTGTCCTAAGCAAAGAACATGTTAACCTAAAATTAAATTGGTATCAGAGCTCAGGTAAGGACAAGCCCAAGCAAGAAAGCAATCACTAAAGAAGATTGTTGACAAGTCTCCAGGATTTCTTCCCCTGCAAATCTGAAGGTAAGGCTTCATGAAGCAAAAGAATGCTTAAATTAATTAGAAACAGAGTGAAGGATGAAATTTATGTACCTGCAGAAGAAATTGACAAAAAGTCAATTAAAATTTTTTAAGGCTACGGTTGGGTTCCTTTATTTTTTGAGTGAGGGATCTTTGCTGGGTATTAATCCTTGCTGGCTGGTGTCTGCATATCTCTCTAAACAAGAAGTTGTTGCTGGATTGTTCTTTAAGTTTGGGTACTATTGGAGGGATCTGAGTTCTGTACCAGCAAAGGAGGAAGCTCAGTTATCTATAAGGCACAATTCTGCAACTTGGCAAGTTCCCTGCGGTCATAAAGTAATTTCTTGTGGGAGTGTGTGCAGTTCTGATGTAGGTGTTTCAGTCCTGCAAAGGACAGACCTCAAACCTACTCTTGGTTTCCTAAGTATGGATCTATCAAGAGTTTGTTTTAGAACAAGGATGATGGTTGAGATCTCTATTCATCTTTCTAGGCATCCCTGTGAAAGACCAGGTTATAGCCAGGACTGCGTTAAGGCTTTTACAATCTAAGAATATTCAAGTTAGAAGGTTGATTCCATAAATGAAAGGGGCAAGACTGTGGCAGGACTTTTCTAAGAATATTTCAATCTTCATAGCCTTTATTTGAAGTATTTCAGCCTCCTTGATCAGTTCTAGAGCACTATTGTTTTGGCCCTTAAAGAAGAAAGCAAAGGCTCATTGCTGATATTTGTGGCATCTCTTGAGGCTGGATCCACTGTCACATCAAGGCACTCTTGTGTTTTGTTTACGCAGTTTTTAACAGTCATTATCTGAAGACTTTTGTTGAGGGTTTGAATTGTTTTATCGTTGAGTCAATCAATTGAGTACTGCAGAAACGCCCAGACCTATTCAACCCTCCTGTGTAACGAATACCTTCTGAGTTACTCAGTAGCAACGTTGGACCTTATTTTGTAAACAAAAGGTCGTTGATATCTTGTGAAGAAATGAGATTGAAAACTGTTCAGTGGCTGAAGTTAATCCTGTGGCATTTTGCAGCATTGAGCATCAAGATTGTTTAGACCCAAAGGATCCCCTTGATGCTTAGAATCATCATTAAATGAATATCTTAGCTGAGACATCAACCAACTCAATCTTCAATTCATCAACTTTTGAAGAATTGGATGTGGATATGGATCAACATTGATTCTAAGTGGAGAGACCAGTATGTGCAGACTCCAGAGCTGTGTGAGAGGCATTGCTGATGGAAGAGATAGTATTTTCTTGATATTGTTTAATGTACGTTGACCTGTCGAGACAGTATGAATACCTGGGATATGAGATCCTTGATGTGTTACTTCATCAGTATCATGATCAACACATATTTATAGATTCATAGTTTAAATATCTTATGTCAATCAAGCTAACTTATGGAATCTTATTTATTGTGATGATATTGAATAAAATCTATACTAAAACCCTAAGTATAGTTATCAGTAAATATTGAGTGGCAATAAAAGGAAGCAATCTTCAGGCATCAAGCAGTATCAATCCTCATTCAGTTCTGAGAAGAATCATTCATCTATCTCAGAGCCCTTGAATAGCATCATTAAAGGCAGCATCGCTAAAGGTGTATAAATCTGTGGACACCTGAAGATTGTCTCGCGATCATACCTCCTTTATGACAGAAGTTAGTTTTGGGTCCTCCTCGGGCCTATGAAATGAGTTACGTTGTATCACACCTTGTCACCTATCCCAGGTTACTGCTAGTATTCATTGTCTTTCATCTCCATCATTCGATGGCAAGCATCCGAACCTAGAGGGCAGAAGTCATTTTCTCATTAACAATTGAAGTGCATTGACTATTGGCCACTTTCTTTTGCCTTGGAAGAAATTTAGTATATCAGATATATATTTTGTTTTAATTTGATTTTCCTTGGTCTACCTAGAAAATGACAGAAAATGTTAAGATCAAGGCTAGAACTATGGATCCATGGGATAATCACGCTTGAAAATCATTCCAAGGAGTAAGTCCCTTGGTATATTATACTGTCAGTCATATTTGTAATATCAGTAATAAGGTTCTATTTGATACACTGTTGTTGAGGTCTGAGCATGGGAAAGAAGTTTGCCTGTGTATTGCAGAGGTTTGGTATGATAATGAAGACGAGAAACAGATTGATAAAAGACTGAATGTCCATCTGAAGCAAGGCTTCAGAGGGAGCTATATGGATGACAGGAATAATGACGAGAAAAGCAGCAGTTGTCAAATAGCTCAAATATTATTTGGGGAAAGTCACTTTCCCGATATCTAGAGGGAGCCATGATCGAAGATGCAGATAATATCCCTCTCGTTCACAGATGGAAAACCAACCTTGATACACTATTTCCTGCACTAAAAGATTTGATAAGATGAATAAGTTGCTAAACTTATACTTTGGATGACTGTGCTAATTTACATCAAAATTTTAAGGATCGAAGGTTCAATTTTATGTTTGAACATGATTCAACTTGCGGTGAGCAGATCGGTGCTGGTTAAAATTCAAAAGGTCAGTCATAACAGATGTATTTATGACAGGTTACAACGATTTCAAGAACCTCAATGCAGCCAACGATTTCGCAAAGCATTTGGACTTTGGATGACTGTGCTAATATCTTACCTATTTTTGATCAGTTTTTTATCCTTTCAGTTTCCCTATTGAAAGCGACTAAAGAAGATTTTGACGAATCACAATTTTAATTTCATACAGTCTCACGGTGCTGGTTAAAATTCCATGTGCGACTAAGGGGCCTTAGCTCTCCATTACGTCATCAAAATTTGAGCCAAGGGGTGCCTCGCCTCTCTCAATGTGCGATGGCTAACCTACTCATTCGAGAGTTGTTTTTGAGACAAAGTGACTTCGCTTTGGTGGCAAAATGTAAACAATAATCATGGCGGAAACTGGAAAACGAACTTCGACTGTCTTGCCGTCATTTACAACAAACGACATGCATAGATTCGAGTAGGGGTTCAGACGAGTACCTGGTTGCGGGGGCGCTGTTGAGTTGCAGAGCGGGAAGAAGCGCGAGAGCGGGAGAGCGCCAGGCCGGGTCGAAGAGTGTCGAAGAGTAACGCGGTTTCGGGAGTAGTCCCTCCCGATCCCTCCACATCGTCCCCGATCCGATCGGTCAGGGATGTCAGCGCCTGCAAGCTGATTTTTTTGTCAGACTTTCAATCGGGAAAATGTCAGATTGTCAGGGCAGAGTGGCGGGGTGGCGGATGAAAGAGGGTGGCGGGGTTGTGGGAGGGTGGCGGAGGGCAGAGAGGTTTCCGGTCGCCGAAGCCGGACGATTACCCGGCCGACGACAGAAACCGGGCCATTCTACAACGTCAATAGACTACTCCATTTACAACCAACTCATTATTTTATAATTTTTGTTAAGATAAAAGTTATATCTTTTTAATTACAATTAGATAGAAATTATTAACTCACTTCTCTTTACTATTTTAGAGAAAAATTATATAGAAATTATTATTTTTTATAATATAGGAATTATGGTTTTTTATTTATTTTTTATAAAAAAAATTATTTTTTTCCAATTTTCTGATTAATCTTCGTATAATTTTCTGATTATTTTTATAAAATTTCAATTCCACTGCGTTATTTTTATAAACGGTAATTGAAAAACTCGGATTTACTTTCTCTATGATTTTATTCCGCCACTATTTGTCAGCGTTCCTATCCATGGTTGCACAGAGTTGGAGCTTCCACCCATCGTGTCAGGAAGAATGAACGGTTAAGCCTTAATCGGAACTAATGAAAGGCAAACACAGCCAAGATAAATCAGCGAAAGGCAAATTTGGTGGCGGAGTTGTGGTGTACACCATGCGGAGGTTCAATTATATTGTTCTACAGCCACACTGTTCGTCAACTCAGCGGGAGCAGCACAGTGGACGGTCGTCATAAGTCGATAGAAAGCTTTGACCAAAATCGTGCAACGCTCACCGTACCGAATACCGAACCAAATCAGAGAATTTCCGAATTTTTTTGGCCGGTACAGTCGAACTTAGTAACTATGCTTTTAACATAAATGCAGAGGTTACCTTTTAGGTCGATAGAAAGCTTTGACCAAAATCGTGCAACGCTGACCGTACCGAATACCGAACCAAATCAGAGAATTTCCGAATTTTTTTTGGCCGGTACAGTCGAACTTAGTAACTATGCTTTTAACATAAATGCAGAGGTTACCTTTTAAGTGTCTTGAAGCAAGAAATTTACACCTCCCGGATTGGAGTGAGATGATAAATCTAAAGTCAAATCTGGCTTTGGACACAGAGGATAATAATCTATTCGAATGCACATGCTCATATCTTCCTTTCTTCCAAAATAATCCAGATGAAGAACGAGGTTGATATAAATGACAATAACTTCAAGAAAAAATTTACTACTCTGCGGTATTCAGTCATATGTATCTTTTATCAGTGTTTACATGCTGACCTCACAAATTATCATCCAGAAAACAACTAAATAAATACTTCTGTTAAAATTAATTGTAGATTGAACTTTATAACTATTTACTTATAGTTCATTGGTGCGGATCGCCATTTACTCTCATTTTTTATATCCAGAGGCAAAAGATGGTGATAGTAATAATCTTCCTAATCAAGAACAACGCCATTCTGCACTCCTAGTCATCTTCCATATCCTTCATATGTGATAGGATCGTTTGTGTGCTTATCCTTTTCTTCTAATGGCAGCTTAAAAAATTCTCTACTAACGTCCAAAGCAGTATTGAGAATATGAAAGTCTATTCCATGGTTAATGACTTGGAAGATCCCCCCTCTCTGCATGCATCTGAGATTTCCTTCATCATCATCGTTTAACGCAGATACATCAATAACCAGAATCTGGTCATCAAATAAAGTATACCCTGCTTGGGGCCTCTCAGCTTCTCGTTTTATGTAAATTCTAGGAAAATACTTTATTCCACTTTCAACAATACTTTGAACTCTCTAAATAATTTCATTCCAATCCAGTTCCTTCTTTCTGAATGCAAATCAAAAACCAGTTCCCAGCAACTCTAATGACAGACCGATTTCAAAGTCCATACTTAAATGAGGCAGTTCAGTCAACAAACCTTTCACAAGTTATCAAATGAGTAAACAAAATGGAAGCCCTCGTTTGGAGATGGGAAGTGTGTTTGGAGCCTATGGCCTCTCAAAATCCTAGAATGTTGCAACATCAATTTCATGTAGATCGGATTTTCTCGTTCCCACACATTAATAGCCTCATCAGCTAATCCTGATTAGAGAATCGCTCCATCAATGCTAACGGCGTGGGCGTTCACTGCAGCAGATTGTTGGACACTGAGAGTTTGTGTGAGCACATACTTTTCCCTTGCCTTTCCCGGAATCGAAGCCCATACTTTGACTGTGATGTTAGCCGAGCCGGTAAAGAGAAATCCAGAGGAAGAAATGGCTACGGAATTGACGAAATCGTCGTGAGGCACAGGGTTTGTCCCACGATCCCAAATACAAAATGCTCTTTCTTCACTGCTTCGAAACAAAACCCAAAGTGTTGTTGAAGGCATGGAAAAAAACAACATTTTTCTCAAGGTAACTTGTGTTGAGACCACAGATTCTTAGCCCCCTCCTTCCTGTGTCTCCTCTGCCACCATTTCCCCACCCCTTGACATGGCCTTCTAATTGTCTGTGCGACCAAACATCAACCCCTGCTCCGCTCCTCACATATCAAAAGTTAGTGACTGCAAAATTACGCCTTTCTATTTCAGTTATTGGCATTGATTGATGGTTGGTGTCTGCAAAACTACCTTAACTATATTCAGCGCAACATTCTCCACTTACCCTCTGATCCAATGGCCAAAAATGTTTTAATCGTATAACACACAACATCAACGACCCACCAAGGTACATAGTGTCACGCGAGGGATTTCTTGCCAGACGAACGCGTTAAGGCATCAATATATAATTAAATATCAATCAGTAATATATCTAAAAGAAAATTTATATATATAAAAATATATTCTTTATAAACTAAAAAGAAATTAAGAAAAAATGTATCCGTGATAATGAGGCAATAAATAAAAAAAAAAAAAAAAAAAAAAAAAAAAAAAAAAAAAAAAAAAAAAAAAAAAAAAAAAAAATAAATATTCAAGAAAATATAAACATTTTTTCCTAATTTCACATAACTTTATTCTATATTCATAGAATATATAATATTTGTCCCACGCCATAATGGTATTGCAAACTATAGATTCATTGGATATAGATAATGTATTTTTGTAGGAAAAGTAGAGATGAATTAAAATGTCTACGAGTCATTAGTTTTTGTGTGTAGATGTAATTTTTGTATAGCTATAATAGTGTAATTCCAACGCTCTTCTGCATCCTCATTCTACTTGCATTACCTTTTACAATTGTTGCATTTTTACTCTAATTCCAACACTATTCTTCATCCTCATTCTTCATGCAATCCCTTTTGCGATTGTTGCACTTCTTTGTCATTCCTTAACTGCAAGAAAAACAAAGTGAAGGTGATGATTGTTGCACTTCTTTGCCATTCCCTAACTGCAAGTAAAAACAAAGTGAAGGTGATGTAAAGGAAACAAGAAAAGACTAACAACCAAATAAATATTTATTTCTATGAAATATTCATATTAAAAGGAAAGTATGAAAAGCCCAAAAATCCATGTATTGTAGAAGGATATCCACGAGTCTATCAAAACCAACCTTTTTTTTCTAAATTTCGTAATTCACTTTCTCCTCTTTATTTCATTGTCTTTACCAAATTTTTTATTTTTTCCATTCCTTATTTATCACTAATATGATGGTTTTTCACAAACCTAATTTAATCATTATATTTATCGTAGATAAAAAGTAGTTTATTCACTCAATATATTGGACGCTTCAAAAAACTACAACATAATTAAAATTCTACATAATTGAAACATTATAAAAAGAATAATTTCTTTAAATTTATTGGAGAATGAATTTTAAAAAAATACATTTCTAATTATAGTAACTACTACTAAGTTTTCACATTTACACTTTTACTCCTACATGCTAATGCATTGAAGAAAACATCTTCGTATATTTGTTTCTATCTTGTTCCTATTTATTTTTATGCAAATACTTGTTTAAATTATGGTGAGTAGTAACTGATAGTAAATAGGTTATTTAAGTTAGTATGAGATATTTTCATGGATTTTAAATTTAGGTGGTTTTCCCATGAAGTTTAACAATGAAAAGCATTGCACAAATAATTACAAATCATGGCATAAATATCGCAACTGCATTTAGAAATTATGGAAAAAAAATGTCATGCAGTTATCTACATGGCACAAAGGCTGCGATAAGACCTTCAAAGTTATTTTTTCAACATTAAGTAAATATTTATTTTTCAATGTTAAACATTATAACTTGAAGTGGTCAATAAGCTACGCTAATAATGGTCAATAAGTAAAACTAATAATGATCAATAAGCAGATGGATTTTAATAGAGACTAATAAGACTAGAGCAAGAAGACATATTATTAGTGAACTTTGGATAAGGTTTTAGAGAAAAACTTAATAAGATGAACAATATAATGACTATAATGCATTGAAACATAATATTGAAAATCCCAAGAGCGGGTAGAGTTAAGATGGTGACCCAATTCAACGGTATCTTTGATTACTACAATAAGTGTGTTAATGAGTGTGTTAGAAGAATAATCATATTTTTGGTTAAAATAGTTAATTTGTTAGAAGGTGAATATGTTTCTTCATAGGCTTTCCCTTCCTCCTCTTTGGAACATGTTATATGGGTGCATGTGCCAAATAATAGATATCTCTATATAGCCATATCTCTATATGGCTATATTGCATTGAAATATAATATTGAAAATCCCAAGAGTCGGTAGAGTTATGATGGTGATCCAATTAAAGGGTATCTTTGATTACTACAAGTGTGTTAATGAATGTGTTAGAAGAGTAATCATACTTTTAGTTAAAATAGTTAATTTATTAGAAGATGAGTATGTTTCTTGACAAGCTTTCCTTCCTCCTCTATGGAACATGCTATATGAGTCCATGTGTGCCAAATAATAGTTAGATATCTCTATCACTATAAAATAGTCTTCTCTTATCAATTGTCCCATATTCATTACAAATATTCATTTACAACAATATATAAATCACTCCATATTACCATCATCCTGTTAATGATGAAAACTAAGAAAAAGAAATATGTACTCTAAAACATTAAAAACTAAGAAAAAGAAATATGTACTCTAAAACATTAAATCATTAGTTTTAAATCATCTATGTCTTCATTTAACCACATAAATTTTAAATTAATCAATTTTTTTAAATATAACTATATATAATAGACTCAATTAATCATTTTTTTAAATATAACTATATATAATAGCCTCTTTTAATAACCGAAGTCAACTCCTAATTTCCTCCTAATTTCCTCTAATTATTAACATAGACTGCACAATAAAATCCTTACAAGTTGGTCATCGACACATAACTTCTAAACATAAGCACAATCACTACCATTTGTGACTATGATCGATAAAAGAATGCATTTTTATATATAAGGAACTAAATACCTCTTTTATGTTCTCATCTATCCACACTTCAACTCAATCATATTGTTTACCTTATATTCCTACCAATTTTTTCTATAATAAAAACTAATTCTTAATTTTTTTAACTTATTAAGAAAAAGTACAATAACCATGTATCATAAAATGTATCTTTTGTAAAATCCTATTGATTAAAGTAATTAAAAAAAATCATTCAGAACTTTTAAACGCGATGCCGAACCTGCTAAAGTCAACCATGGAGTTAAATTCTGAACCATATGCAATAGTAAATATTAACCTTATGCAATAAATTGAGATTATTTTACTGATTTTCTATCTTATTAGATGAGAATATACTTAATAAACACAATCACTGCAACATACCAAACTCTACAAGCTTATCTGCGAAAGTTCACCCAGACTCAAAGTGTACAAGGATACCTAGTAAAGTAACCAAGATTCTATGACATAATTTAAAATTGTGAACATTATGAACTAGTAAGATAGCAAATCTTAACACCATGCACTAGGTCCATGATTATTTCACTGATTTTCTATCTGGATGAGAATATAGCTAATTAATACTGCTCCTACTACCCTCTTCTGCAATGTTCAGCCACGTCTTCCACTACACGCTTAACCAATGCCGCTTCGTATCTGCACGGAATTGGAAAACATGGATAGGTAAATCAGACAAATAGAGAAAGCCAAACTCTAATTTAATCAATCTACCACCCGAGCCATCACAGAGCACCATTCCATTTTTTTAAACAGCGATCAAAAAACAACTTTTCTTTTCTCTTTAGAGCAATCAGTCAACCAGATATGAAAAGAATGAGGGTGAGAGTGAAGTCACCCATATGTTTCGTCGAGTCTCCAACCTGCGAGATTAGACACCGTGACCAGAGCAGCTTTCCATGTTTCAATTTCTTCTAGTTTGTGAATTCCGCTACTGCGATGATGTTGGAATGCCTGCGCAAATGGGCTGCCATATCGCTCTGGGTGACGCACCTGCGAAGGAGACACTTTATAAAATAGAGGGATGGCCGTTCCCTGCACCTGGCTCGCAATCAGCGAGACTTCGTTCAAACACCATACGGAGGTTGCAAAATCTGGGGAGAAAATAGGAATTCTAATCCGGCTGCACTCAGTGGCGTGCTTTATAGTTGGATCGATATTCTGACCCTTTTTCACTTCATGGGCATCGTGGAAAACATGGATATCTTTGTTAGCTGCGAGAGCTCCGTAGAGATGATCTGCGAAGCCTTTCCTGACATCTGAGCCTCTGAAGCTCAGAAATACGACATATCTCCATGCTCTCCGCATTTCCACTGCCATATAAGAAGAAATGGAGATCAGGCATTCGAGATTAATATGTTGCTTGAGAAGGGGTACGTTGAGGCACATTCTATAGAAGGGTGGGAGCTTATAACCGGGTAGGAGTAATCAATATCAAATTTCATCAAAGCTGTCCATCTTCAAATTTTTTGGCGGTCTTTATTTTATTTTATGGTGTCGTCCACATCGAGAGGCAACGACACAGAAATTACATGTACACTTGCGTAACGAAGATGCCCACATTTTATTTTATGGTGTCGTCCACATCGAGAGTCAACGACATAGAAATTACACGTGCACTTGCGTAACGAAGATGTCCACAGTGAATACCTGATTGACCTGTCAAAATGTCAACACAGAATACCTGATTAACCGTATTCTGTTTCGTCATTTTAATAAGTATGGGGTGATTTTTTTTGTAAGGTTGAGATATTTTTAAAGGGCAGATGAATTAATTTGCGTGATTTAATTTTTTGTTATTTAATTTTTATGTTTTATAGGAGGGGTAGAAAATGAGAATTTTTTGAAAAATTATATTATATAAGAATATGTTTTAATCACACAATCTAAATAATAACATCTCACACATGGCTTTTCTATTCAACATACTAATGTCTCAATCACACCATCTTAATAATAACATTTCACACATGAATAATTAGTTTTTCCAATCACATAATCTTAATAATAACATTTTACAAATAAATAAATAATTTTTTATTCAACAGGTTGACGTTACAATCACACAATCTTAATAATATCCCACAAATGAGTAGATGGTTGTTCTATTCAACACTCTTAACATTCCAATCCATCTTAATAATAACATGGAATAAATAGTTTTTCCATTCAACTGGACTGACTTAACCCTAATTCTAAAAAAATATCTTCCGAGTCTTTCGGCGGCTTAGAGGGCATCATAAAATAAAATAGTGACGCAAGAAGAGTTGAACAAATAAATAAAACAAGTTCAAGAAAAAAATAATAATAATATTTGTTCTCTCTCATATAATTTATAATTTTCTACGAGGAAAGAGACAATACCAGGTAACGTGCCCGTTGATATATGTCGAAAGACAATTATGTTTTCTCTATCTAATCTAATTTTTAATTCCCAAGAAAGTAAGGCAACAAAAAGAATTGTACTTCCATATCGATTGGGCAAATATAATAGTAGATAACAACAAAGAAAACAGCGTTGAACTATCTGTGAAAGTGAAAGTCATAGTCCCGATCAGGGATGGAATTTGACGGGCATTTTGTCTGTCATAAGGATTTTTGCACGTATTTGATGGCTGGAATTTGTAATTCCCCGTTTTGAGTGACGTGCCTGGAAGAGTTAAGACGGATTTTTGACGTTTGGAACTTTTTCCAAAACGTTTTTACGCACCAAACTTTCTTACGCGGCAAGTTTTTTCATATAACAGGGTATTTTTTGGGCAAGTTTTTTTAATTGAAAATATGCTAAATTCTAATGAGCGTTGGTATAGTTACAACTTACGCCCCTTTATTTTTCATACAGCAGGGTATTTTTTGGGCAAGTTTTTTTAATTGAAAATATGCTAAATTCTAAATTCTAAAGCCGACATGAATTATGTGGGGCATGTATGATATAAGTGGGCTTTACATGTAATAAAGGGAGGTCGGCCATGAATAAGCAACCCCTTAACATGAGGAAGGAAACGTATATATATGAGTGAAGAAAGAGCTCATTTCACTCATCGTATATATATGAGTGAAGAAAGAGCTCATTTCACTCATCGACTTTCGCTTGAAGAGCTCTTCGCTTGAAGAGCTCTTCACATAAAAGACAAGGGAAGTGCGAAGGACGAAGGGGATATGCGCAATCCTCGTGCGCATAAAGACTAAGGGACTTCGCATATTTCAGATTGGTTTATGTGGACTCCCATTCTTTACGGCTGTGGTATTTTCATTCATGTATGATTCTTTTCATATCATAATTCTGTAAAAAAAATTTGAACATGCAATTAGAATTTTCCAGCGTCTTCGTGATTGATTGTGATTCATTCCTGATGTAGAGATAACCGAGAAAACCCCATTCTAAATATTTGGTGGCTGTCGTTCAGGCTCCAATTTTTACTGAGAATTTCCACTGTAATTATAGTGAGAGGGATTTTGTAATCGATTCCAGATGGAAAGAGGGGTTGGGGAAACCCCTTTAACTATTCCGTGACTCTTGTTCATGCTTTAATTCTTGCTGAGAATTTTCACGGTAATATTAAGAAGGATTCTCGATGCAAAGAGGACTTGAGGAGGTAACTAAGAAAACCCTCTTTAAATATATTTTGGTGGCTCTCATCTATGTTTCAATTATTCTTTTGAGCAAAATTACTTCTTCTTATTTTCATCTGCAGGCAACTTTTTTGGGTTTTATCTTTTAGGCGTTACTGTGTAAATGAAAATAAAACACAATTGTGGTATTGCTATCATTGTGTGATTTTTCCAACTGAGATATCATTGAAGAAACAGGTTTACTTATTTTTCCAATTGAGATTAACATGGAAGAAACTGTACATTGAAGAAACAACAATTTGAGATCGCTTATTCGTACGTGTTTACTTACTCTATGTGCAGTTGTCAGATGCATTCACCGCGCTTTTGGGCAAACACGCAGGTACAAAATCTCTAACCCTGTTTCAGATGCAAAATTTTATTTTTTTTTTAAATATATTTGTTATTTTCGCTGAATGGTTAATAATATAGATGTTAAGACAATAAAGGATTTTAAAATAATAAAAATCTTTACAATAGAAAGTTTTGAAAACATAACTAATAAATTAATTATATTAAAAATTAATATTATTTTTAATTTAAAAATTAGTTAATTATAATAAAAATATATTACTTTTTATTTCCTCAAGCAGGATTGATTAACGTGATGCACAAGAATACTGCAATAGTATATTAAATCGGATGCATAAGAATATTAAATTAATATTATATTTTTAAAATTGAATAGTTTATTTTGATGCGTTTTTAATATAACAAAAAAACATAAACTAGGCCAAAAGGACACAGCATCAAAAAATTTAATATATTAAAATTTTATAAGTTTGTCCAAAAAGACAGGGCTTTATGCTCGAATTTCGGTTTTACCTTGGACTGATTATATACTTTAAATGAGCAAATTTCAAATGTTCAACACTTTTTATTGAAACCTCCATAATTGAGTTTTTTCAAATTTCGGTTTTTTCCTTACGATAAATATATGAAAATTTTCAACATAATTATTTATTGAATGGTAATTTTTTAATCAAAACTTTATTAGTGAAGGGTTAATTTATTATGAGAACATCACTCTTGAAGGGAAAAATTTTTAATATAACGTTTCTTGACAGGAAGCATAAGGACCCAAAACGTAAAAAAAAATTGTATGATGGGTAAAGAGAAATCCAAATTCCTACCCTGGTCCCGATCATCGATGAGTTGATTAAGCTCAAAAAGTTATTAAAACTCTACTTCGCCGAGAGTTCTATAAGTTAAAAAATTATTAAATGTCTATTTGTGGAGAGTTCCTTAACCCCCAAAAAAATTACTAAATCTCTATTTCGTTGATAAACGGTAATTCAAATTTTGCTTATATTCCTAGCGTGTAATTTAATATTTAGAATTTTAATTTAATTACGAGTTATTATTAATAGAAATTTAAGTTTAATGAAATATGTCATAAAAGTTTAGTTATATATTAAGAGTTAAGATTTATTTTTAAATTAATTAATTAGAGAAAATATTATGTTAATATCTGTTATATTTATAAATTATGGTATTGTAACAAAGACTATTTACAAGTTAAAGTGTGGCAAATTTTTGTGGTTAAGGTTATTGTTACATGTTTATTAAAATCTATATGTGTTTAGCTGCTCATATGTTAACTCTTTTTATAATTAGTGATAAAATCATAATAGATCCATTTTAACTCCAAATCTACCAACCACTAAGAGGGATCAAATATTTTTTTATTGTAAAAGAGGTTTGCATCTCAAGAGATTTGGTTAGACACTAGAGTTAAGATGGATCTAGACTGTTTTAATTATTAATTATCATTATCATTATCATTATAATTATTAATTTTATGTCTAGATGCATTGAGTCAAAAATTGTAAATAGTCAAAATTTGGAGGGGGAAAGAGAGGGAGTGACAAGGGAGAGATGAAGATGGAATGAGGGAGAGAAGAGAGGAGAGAGAGAGAGGGATATTTTTAGGGGGTTGAGATAAACAAACAAATAAGGAGAGATTGAGGAAGGTATAAATATAGATAGCAGTGGGAGAGAGAAAAGAAGAGAAAGATAGAGAAAGTTAGGGAGAGGCAGATAGGGTGAGATGGGGGAGAGAGGGAGGGGAAGAGAGAGAAGGAGAGGGGGAGGTAGATAGACACAGAATGGAAGTTGGAGAGAGAGGGAAGAATAAAGAGTCTCATATAGACAAATACATACATACAAGTTAGATCTAGAAAGTCATGAATAATTTAGATTTTCAATGTGGTCGTTGATTTCTAATCCTATTTGATCACATGCACTATATGCATTGATTTTAGTGTAGATATCTATTTATAATTGTATTTAATACCTTACACTAAATGCATTGATTTTAGTATCGGTGTTGATTTCTACTCCTATTTGATTGTTTGCACATGATGCATTGGTTTTAGTGTAGATATTGATTTATAACCTATTTGATCACTTGCACTAGATGCATTTATTTTAGTTTAGATGTCGATTTCTAATCATATTTAATACCTTACACTAGATGAATTGATTTCAGCGTAGATATTGATTTCTACTCATATTTTATTTCTTTAATTAGATGCATTGGTTTCACATATATATTGATTTCTAATCATATTTGATTTCTTGCACTAGATGCATTGATTCGAGTATGGATTTTTATTTCTAATCCTATTTGATTATGTTGCATTAGATGCATTGATTTTAGTGTAAATGTTGATTTCTGATTTCACGCAACAAGATGTATGATATACATTAGTTTCAAAGTAATTAGATTAATAGTGTGCATTGATTTCAGCGTAAGCACATCTCTACCTCCTCCATCTATATCTGTATCTCCCATTGTATCTCCTTCTTTATCTCTCTATTTCAGCCCCTAAACGCACACACTCTCTCTCCATATCTATCTATCTCTCCATCCTTGCCTCCCTTTCCCCTCCCTCTCTATCTAGTGCAAGCAATCAAATATGATTAGAAATCAACATCTGTATTGAAATCAATGCATCTCTTGCAAACAATCAAATAGGATTAGAAATTAATATCTACATGAAACCAATGCATCTTGTGCAAGCAATCAAATATGAGTAGAAATCAAAATCTACGTTGAAATCAATGTATCTAGTGTAAGGTATTAAATATGATTAGAAATCGACATCTAAATTGAAATCAATGCATCTAGTGCAAGTGATCAAATAGGATTAGAAATCAATATCTACACTAAAACCAATGCATCTTGTGCAAGCAATCAAATAGGAGTAGAAATCAGCATCGACACAAAAATCAATGCATCTAGGAATTATAAATCGACATCTACATTGAAATAATTGTATATAGTGCATGTGATCAAATAGGATTAGAAATCAACAACCACATTGAACATCTAAAATATTCATGACTTTCTAGATCTAACTTTTATGTCTGTATTTGTCTATGTGAGACTCTTTATTCTTCCCTCTCTCTCCCCCATCTCACTCTATCTGCCTCTCCCTCACTTTCTCTATCTTTCTCTTCTTTGCTCTCTCCCCCTTCTATCTATATTTATACCTCCCTCCATCTCTCCTTATTTTTCTCTCTATCTCAACCCCATAAACATATGTCACTCTCTCTCTCTCTCTCTCTCTCTATTACTATATATATATATATATATATATATATATAACCCATCTATCCCTCTTCCTCCCTCCCTCTCTTTTCGTCTCCCTTCTACCCCCTCCACCGCCCCATCTATTTCACTATCTCCCCTTGTCTCTCATTCACACCCCAAAAACATACACACTCTCTCTCCATATCTATCGATGACTATCTCCCTCCTTCTTCCTCTCCCTCTTCCTCTCTCTGCCTTCTATCTCTTTGCCTTCTCTCTCTCTCTCTCTCTCTCTCTCTCTCCCTTGTCACTCCCTCTCCACCTTTCTCTCTCTATGTTTTTCTGCCCCTTCCAACTCCATCTCACTCTCCCCCTCTCTCTCTCCTCTTTCTCAAGTCCTCTCTCTTTTTCCTTCATCTCTCTCCCCTTCTCTCCCACCTCCCTTCATCTCTCCCCCCATCATACACACAGTCTCTCTTCACCCTCCAACTCTGTCACTATCTCCTTCTCTCTCTCCTTCTTTCTCTGCTCCACCCCACCCTCCATATCTATGTCTCCCTATCTCTCTCTTCCCCTCATTTTTATCTCTCTTCCCTTGTCTCTTCTCTCCCTCATTCCATCTTCATCTCTCCCTTTTCGCTTCCTCTCCCCCCCCCTCCAAATCCATCTCTCCCTCCCTCTCTCCCTCTGCCTTAAAAATGTATCAGATGTTCTCCAATATTTTGCTTTGTCTCATTTTCCATTATGCTCCTATATAACGAAATTAAATGCAATCCATTGATATATATTCAAAGCAACGAAATCCAATAGTATTCAGTGAAATCAATGCAAACAATTAATTCATTCACACTTAAACTAATGCATCCATTAATATACACTGAAATCAATGCATATAGTTGATTAAAAAATGATTTAACTAATGCCTAGTATTCAGTGACATCAATGCAATGAATTAATTTTGCAAAAACTACAAAAAATATCTCAACAACAACAAATACATATTGTTATGGAAAAAAGTCCTTCTATAATTATCATAGAAAAAAATACAAATACCTATATATATAATAAAAGTATAAATAAATATAATATGAATATACCTATGTTCTATATTAATAAAGGGGGTCACTCACATTATAAACTTGAATTTTACTAAAATGGAAATTTACATTTATTTGAAAAAGAAAACTAATTAGAACTTAATTTCAAATTTAAAATTTAAATTACAATTATTGCTATATTATATATTATTATAATATATAATATAATAAACTCATAATTTTATAATCTTTATTTAATTAAAAAATGTTATAAAATTAAAATTAAAATAAATATTTTGTTAAAATATTTTTATTTTTGAATAAGTTGTTGTTTTTGGGAATGTGGTATTGGATAAAGCCATGGTATTGTAAAAATCAAAGCCTTAGATCCATAACCATAATAATCCAAACTCATGGTCCCATGGTATGGGAGAAAACCATGGTTATAGCCCATGGTATTATAATTTTGTTCTCTCCTCTCCCTCTATCTTTCTCTTGTGGGTATTGGCCCATGGTATTGTAAAAAACCTACTTAGAAGATAATAATATCCATGGTAAATATTCATGATTAAAAATCGTGTATATAATATAATAATATCTTTATGAAAATATACTTAACTCTTAACTATTTATTTATTATATAATTCTTATAATATATAATATAATAAACATTTTATGAAATATGCTTAACACTTGAACCTATTTTCAACCTCTTAACTCTTAAATTAAAGTAAAGTAAAGTAAAGTAATTGAAGTTTATAATTTTTTCGCTCTTAAATTCTTTTCATTAATGGGCTAAAATACTTTATAATTTGTTCACTTCTAACAAAACAAAACTAAAGAAAACACAGAAAACTACACTTTTTTAATAGTATTTATAATTGCATAACGGACATAGTAAAAGTTCAAAATTTTAAAATTAAAAAGAAATCACACAATCGAAGACACAATATAAATTTACCTCATTATTGTTATTACAGAAATCACAACCTAAAACTTGAACGACAAAGAATTTACCTCGTTATTATTACATGATATGCCTAATTTTCTTTGTTATTCAATGAGTAAGCTAATCATCTCTTTTTAATTGTATAAATATCGCTTTCAAAATTGAGTTTGTTAATATCAGCAAACACATTTTTTTTTTTAATTAGTTTTGTTTTATTTTAAGGTAACCTTACACATATCTTCATAATCTACAATATATATTAGCTGACACATATATAGTAACGTTACACATATTTTCAGCATATACAATATCTGTTAGCTAACACATATTTTTTTTAATGTAATGTTACGTTACCTAAGAACATCTCCCTTTCTAATATTTTTTAATGTAAAGTTACGTTACATGACAACATCTCCCTCATATACTAATCTCTCTCATATACACATGACAACATCTCCCTCATATACTGGGCTATAGAGTGCCTCTCGGCACAACCAACCTAGATCCATCTTAACACCGGATCTGTCAAGCGCCGAGAGGGATCGAATGTCTCGAGGTGCAAACCTATTTTTTGTGTGCAAAACTTGAGGAAATGTTTGCACCTCGAGATATTTAATCCCTCTCGACACTTGATAGATCTCTTGTTAAGATGGATCTAGACTCGTTTCAGTTATCTGTGGTCATACAAAATTTGTTGAAAATCTAGTTATTTTGATCATTTTAAATATGCTAAATATGTCTAAGATTAATTTGGTCAATTTAATTTAAAAATTGCTTAGTTACCTCAGTTTGTTGAGATGAGAGAGACTGTTAGTAACTTGAATGATGAATAATGATGAAACAAAAATTTTAAGTGTAAAGTGTCAACATAACAATTTTGATAGATAGAAAATGTGAATACTAATAATATAGTCAATTACAAAATATCTTCATTGCAATCGATCTGAAACTGTTTTCTTCTACTGTTCCTATTGTCACACCTATTATTTTTTCCATTTTCTCATATCGATCATATGAAAAGAGTAGTTGGAATCATAGACCATTCAAATATTTAACTTGAGTTATTATAGTAAACAACATACCTTGTCTCAGTCACTCTCCAATATTAATAGTATTTTTCTCGAAATTCAATCATTGTGACTTATGGAGTGTTAAACCCCAAATAATTTTCAATGGTAGTTATTTTCTATTACCGCATTTGAATTCAAAGTGATTAACAATGTTGAATGATGGAAAATGGGAATAATAAGAATGTACCTAATTATAAATAGTTTATAGTTTCAAGGAGCTAACAATTGGGGTAAGAAAACATTTTATTTAGGATGAAAATTCAAGTATTGTATTTATGGTTGAATATTTTTTATGTGTTTACACTGAGAGAGAGTGTGTATGTTTTGGGGGTGAGAAGGAGAGAGAAGGGGAGATAGAGATATAGATGGGAGAGGGGGGGGAGGGAAGAAGAGAGAGGTAAAGATAGGGAGGGAGGAAGAGATATAGATATGGATAGAGAAATGTAAGAGAGATAGAGAAGGGGAAGAGAGAGAGGTAGTGGAATGGGAGGGAGGGAGAGAGAGATAGATAGATATGAAGAGAGAGTGTGTATGTTTACGGCCTGAGATACAGAGATAAAGAAGGATAGATAATGGGAGATAGAGAAATAGATGGAGGATGTAGAGATGTGCTTACATTGAAATCAATGCATAATATTAATCTAATTAGTTTTAAATTAATGTACATCATACATCGTGTTGCATCAAATCATAAATCAACATCTACACTAAAACCAATGCATCTAGTGCAAATAATCAAATAGGATTAAAAATCAACATCTATACTGAAATCAGTGCATCTAGTGCAAGCAATCAAATAGGATTAGAAATCAATATATATATTGAAACCAATGCATCTAATGAAAACAATCAAATATGAGTAGAAATCAACATGTACACTGAAATCAATTCATCTAGTGTAAGGTATTAAATCGATATCCCTCTCGGCACTTGATTGATCCGATGTTAAGATGGATCTAGGCTGGTTTTATTTTACAATATGCTAAACAATACACATCTCTACCATACTAGGCTCGAGAATTTTATTTATTTTTATTATTTTTTTCCAAATGGAAAGACACTAATTTACATTTAGTTGTAATGATAAAAATTAGATTTTGTAGATACACACCTTGTGTATATTTTGTTTTAATTTATATTAATTTTTTCCAAAGGAAAAAACAATAAGTTTCATTAATTTATAATGACAAAAATTGCATTCTGTAGATACACAGTTTCTGTATATTTTAAAAGCTTTTGAGATTGGTCAATGATCTTTTTTACCTTTTTTTATTTTTTAGTTTTTCGCAAAAATGTCAAAATACATTGTTTCAACAAAAAAACATCAAATCAACATAAGTTGGAGGAAGAATTCCACAAGCTTACAATTACACACTACTATACTGTGTAGTAAAAGTATACAAAAAGAGGAAAAAATTAGTGGTAATTAGCTCCTTTCTTCCCATGTGGGGAGATCCCTATAATGCTTGTGGTAGAACTTATAATTGGTGCCATCTCTCTACTCCATAATTTGTTATAAACCTTGGTCCAAATTTAGTCCTTTTGAAAGCCGACTTGCTTCCTCGTTCTACTCCGTATAGATATGTGAACATGTAAAACAAGTATTTGAGCTGTAAAATTTCATACAAGATAGTGGCTAAAATGATATTCCTACAACCTTGTGATTTATTGAGCCATTTAATTATTATCATTTAATCCCTATAGGTTTGTAGTTGTGTGCACCCTTTTACTAGAGCAAAAAGTAGCAATTTTTTATAGGCTGAAATTTATGCCTAATTATTTGTCCCTGGTCTAAGCCCCAACTTTATTTGGTAAAAGTGTGACTTTGAGAGATAAAGGATGAAACCTCCTCCACTCCTCTATATCAAATCACTGGATGCCTCGTCAAAGTAGGCCAATGGCTTAAGGTGATCAAGAGTTTTAACAATAATTGTTATGGTTGAGACTACTCCTTTTTCTTGTAGGAAGTGGCTTAGTATAACTAAGGTTTCCGCTATTATTTGTGTTGGGTTTGAGAGTTTTGCCTAAAAAAAACTCTATTTTTAGCTATCAAAAGTCCCCAGTAGATGACTAGGGGGAGTGCCTTGAAAGCTTTATAATTTGGGTTTGTACTCTAAGCCCTCAAGGCTTCCTCCAAATTCCCCCTTTCCAATGGAGAAATTTCTCCATCGACATTCCTGCACACTACCCAAACCTACTGACAGAAGGGGTACAACATGAAGAAATGTAATGGCATTTCTTCATTGGATGTTGTTGACTTTCTACACACTACCCAAACTTGCTCATAGAAGGGGCACAAAATGAACAAATGTAATGATGTTTCTTTATTGGACTTACATAATGAGCACCAACTTGACATGTGCACAAACATTTTTTACAAGATGTCCTAGGTTAGAAATCTCTTCTCCATTAGACAACACATGAAAATATTTTCTTTTGGTGGGAATTTTGATTTCCACACCATTTTCCACCGCTATTTTGGATCATCTAAGGCTTTGTCATATGTTAAGAAAACATATCCAATTTTGTGGTTGTAAATATCATACAACGAGGTGCTCTAAATTAGCTCATCCTCTCAATCTCTTAAGCAAATATGACTAGTTGACAATGAATTTAGGAAGCCATCACATGCATACGAAGACCAATCTCTATTACCAATTTCTTGGTTGGTTTCCATCCTTTACTCCACAAGGTAGTATTGAATGGGATGAAAATGTTTGCAAATTTGGAGACATCCCTGTTTCTCAAGAATTTAATTAAAATTTATTGAATTACATGACCTTGGACACTTCCTGACCATGGGTCAGATCCTAATCAGACCTTGTTAAGCATGCCTACTCTACAAGACAATCCATTTCTAATGAGTTTGAACAAATTTAAAATAGGACTTAAGATGACTAAAACATTCATCCTTGGCTTGTCATCTGTGACAAGGCCACCCATGATTCTCTCATAAAAATGCATTGTAAATATTTTTATAGAAATACAATTAAAAATAAGGGGACCATAGCAGCCTTGGAGATAAATCCATGTAATAAAAGTTAATAAAGGAAAATAATAACCACATTTGATGGGACACTTATTTGAAGCTGAATGTTTGGTAAGACATCCTAGTGTGGGTGTTCATCAATTTATTAATGGCTAAGGAAATTGGAAAAGGCAATGACTAAGGCTTTGGAAAGGCAAATGGAAGTTTTGGCACATTTATTTAGGAAAATAATGGAAATTAGGAGAAAAGGGAGGTGAAAGGCCATAGGTTGCATGTGAGGATGAAATTGAAGGAAAGTAATGGAAAATGAAGAAAATAGAGGCCTCATTCATAAAAAAGATTTTGAAGATCAATTGGTAACCTTTAGTCAGCTCAGTTTTGGAGCTCTCTTATTATTCTCTGTCTCTTTCTCATACTTTTTGATATATAAAGTTTCCTTGGAGCACTCTTGGAGGGTGTGGCGCACTTGGATTTTGGAGAAAGAAGGAAAATGAAGAGCAAAAAAACACACGAGAACATTGGGATCAATAGCTAGAATGGATTTTGGTTGCAGGCACCGAGTTGCATGTATTTTTTCCTCACTAGTTTTGGCATGCCTGGCATATGCATGTGGTTTGGTTATGGTCTGTCATTAGCATGGATGATGGTTGGGATTGATAGGGGATTTGCCTGGCCTTTCCATTTATTGGATAGCCATGGTAATTGCGGGTTTATTTCTTTGTTCTGTTTTGGGTTGGTTCTCATGTTTCCTTAGCTTGGGTTGAGTTATTAGTCCTTGAGCCTTTGTTGGAAAAAATTTTTAGAGCCCTTAGTGGGTTGAGTTACTAGTCTTGGATCCTTAGTTGGAAAAATGCTCTAGAGCCTGATATAAGTTGTGGGTTGAGTTACTTGTCCTGGAGCCTTGGTTGAAAAAACACTCTAAAGCCCTGGAAGACTTGTATAGAGACCAATATGATGACCATTTTGTGATGTCCGACCATGAGGTGGAATCACTATTTGATGGGTTGAGGGGGTTGGCCTTTGGAAGCCTTGGATGGTTTTGGATTGATGTGTTCTCTCAGATCCAACATTCATGCTTGGAATATGACACGGGGGTGAATGACTAAAGAGATATTTAGCTCAACCATTCTACGGTTGGGTGGAACATAGAAGCCCCATCTCAGGTTTGGGTTTTGCATCATTAGTATGAGGTTATTTATCCTCGTATTTTTATGAGTATTATACTAGTTCACACATGGATTATACAACTGTGATTTCCTTAGTATTTCTGTTGTTATTCTGTTGGTTATGTATATGTTTTATGATAGTCGTTATGTATGGTTCTCACCATGTTTTTACTTGTAAATGAATGAAAAATGTATCTATGAACTAATGGATGAAGTGGAAGTTAATGTGTTGATGTATCAATGTCTCTTAGCGATTCTCACCTAAGTATGAGACCCATATGCTCAAATCTGTTATTTTCACCTGTAGATTACATATTCGTGATACGTTTGATGAAATTATTGTCATGGATAGTAGGGGTCCAGTCAAGGTCTTACTCAAGTAACTACATTTGTACTGCCATTTCCTTATTATCTTACTATTTTGAATGTGTCATTCAATTATGGGCAGTGACCTAGGCTTTGGGCCTCAAAAATGACTCAAGTCCTAGGGATGCTATCACAACATTGACCAAAATAGTCCCTGGACATTGGCATGCCTATAGCATGGGAGCATCTAGAGCCTCCTAGACATTGGCAGACATATTGCATGGGAGCTTTCGTAACTGCCCGGACACTGGCAGGAATATAGCATGGGAGCATTTGGGGGTCAAGTGGTCTAAAATATTAGTGAGACCCAGGGGATCGCTGAAAGAAAGGTTGGGACGGTTATTGAATGTTATGAAATTAGCTCACAAAAATATAGATTAGTGACCTCAAAATTAGCCTCTTCAAGGGGGCAACCTCCTTTACATTACAGAAATGAACAATTCTTTGATGATACAAATGACAAGACCTAATTTATATATATAGGAGTATAAGGGGTCCCAATACAATTAGAGCCTATAAAACAATAATATTGTAGGGGCACAATAATAACAATAGTGGGCTTCTATGGGGCATAATAGTAACAACATCATGAATATATGCACATAATAATACAATAAGGGGGTTGCACTAAAAAGAATAAGGGGTTACACTAGTATTATAGGGACCTAACATGCCCCTCTCCTTCAAAACGTGTTGTCAACACTTGAGTAGTTCTCGATGCTTATGTATAAAACTCTCATCCTCCCATGTGGAATCTTTAGTGGGTAAGTTCTTCCACTTGATGGGATACTCTAAAATTGATCGATTTAGTAATTGTCGATTTTTTGTTTTTGTGGCTACTTCTAGTTCCAATATGATTTTTCCTTTCTCTTCAAGTTTTGGAAATATTTTTTGAGCTGAGATCTTCTCACCTATAAGCTTCTTTAAGCATGAAGCATGGAAAACTGGGTGCACTCAAGAAGATGCAAGAAGCTCCAATTTTTATGTGGTAGTACCAATCTTTTGTAACACTTTGTACGAACCATAATAATTTGGTGATAATTTATTATCCTTCTTAGCTTGCTTGAGGGACATTTGTTTGTATGGTTATAGTCGTAGAAATAACCAGTCACCTACATCAAAACTTCTTTCGATGTAATGTTGATATGCCTGTTGTTTCATTTCTGTGCCAAAGTGAGGTTATCCTTTAAGATTTTGAGAACTTGTTGATGATGATCGATGTGATGTTCCACTACTTTAACCTTAGAATTCTCTTTTAAAGATGATGTGATGGACAGTGGATGATATCCATAAAGTGCCATAAATGGGGTCATTTTTGCTGCAGTATGGAAGGAAGTGTTATACCACCATTCAGCCAGAGTAAACCACTTGTCCCATGATGTTTGTTTATCAGAAACAAAGCAACAAAGATATCCTTCAAAACATTTTTTCATTATCTCAGTTTTCCCATCAGATTGAGGATGATAAGTTGACCTATGAGCTAACTGAGTACCCAAATATTCCACCTCTTGTACTCCAAAGAAATATTTGGAGCTTTTTACATATAATTGTTTATCCTCCAATAGTTTGAGCACCGTGTCAACATGTTGAACATGGTCCTTCCAAGACTTTCTGTAGATTAGTATATCATCAAAAAATACTAACACAAATTTTCTATGGAAGGGTTTGAAAATGGAATTCCCCAAACCTTTAAATGTAGAAGGTGCATTGCTAATGCCAAAAGGCAGGACCAAAAATTCATAATGACCCTCATGAATTCTAAATGTTTTTTTTGGAATGTCTTCA
This sequence comes from Pinus taeda, assembly GCA_000404065.3. NCBI lineage: Eukaryota > Viridiplantae > Streptophyta > Pinopsida > Pinales > Pinaceae > Pinus > Pinus taeda. Next base: position 583,236 of record APFE030041236.1, read on the forward strand.
GTCTTCATCTTTTATTTGATGATATCCTAAACAAAGATCCAACTTGGTGAAGTAAATTGCTCTATGTAGTTCATCCAATAATTCATCAATGAAAGGAATGCAAAATTTATCTTTAATAATAGGCTTGTTGAGATCCCTATAATCTAGAGACATGTGTGATGATCCAACCTTCTTGTGTACCAATACCACTAGAGTAGAGAAAGAACTTTGAATAGGTTGAAGTATACCAACCTCTATCATTTATGCAACCATACATTCAATTTCACTCTTTTGGGCATACAAATATCTGTAAGGCCTCATGTTTGGGGGAACAATTTTGGAATCAAATGAATAACATGATCATGATCACGAATAGGTGGGAGGCATTTGGGAGTCTCCAATACTTTGGAATGATTGTCCAAAATGTTTTGGAGATCTAGAGAAATAGATGATTTCGATGTGGGAACCTTTAGTGAACATAATTGTGCAATTACACCCAATTCTTCTTTCTTTAGAAGCTTTGTCATGCTGTTAGAGCTGATTATCTTTACCAGTTTCCCTATGATACCCCTTAATTCAACTTCTTTTCCTTCCCAAAAAAATTTCAAGAAAAGTTCTTGAAAATGAAAAGCTATCGTACCAAAAGATTGTAGCCATTGCACTCCTAGTACAATATCTGCACCACCCATTGGTATCGAAAGAATTGGACTATTCGAGACATATTCTCCCATGTATAGCTTTCTATTATGGCACTGTCCAAAGAAATTTATGGTTCCTCCATTTGCAATCATTAATTGACACTCTAGTGCTATATATAGGAAGCAATTCGATTCCTTGGCAATCTTACAATTGATAAAATTATGGGTACCACCCAAATCAATCAACACTATGACCTTTTTCTTGTTGATATGCCCTTCTATATTGAGAGTTTCATGAGTGGTAATTATTGTCAATGCATTACAAGATATGGTCCAATTAATTTCTTCTTTCTCTAGGATTGGATCATATTGCATATCCTCTTCTTTTGGTGTTTCTTGTTCCTTTTCTTGCTCCTCTTCCCCATCATGTAAATTAATTTCTTCTCAACACACTTATGAACTTTAGTGTATTTTCTATCACAATTGTAACAAATCCATTTTTCTCTTTTTTCTTCTAATTGTTGTGGTGTCAACCTTGTAGGTGGTGAAATTCTGTGAGCAACACACTTCCATCTTTATAGTTTTGACTAGTAGGCTTCTTTGTTGCCATAATTTTGCTTTCAATTTTTCTTGCCAACCTATATGCCTTCTCCAATGAATCACGTTCCCAAAGTTGAACCATATGTTGAATGTCATCATTTAAAGTCTTGATGAGAATTCAATCCTATGCTTCTTTGGAATATCATTTACCCTTATATTCAATTTTTGGAAGTCCTTAATGTGCTCTGCCATTGAACCCTCTTGTTTGAGAATTATAAATTGGCTAACGAAGTTGTTTCTCTTTGTGTCGTCATAATGTATTATCATTTCATCCATGAAATTGAGTAGGTGACATGTTTTCTACAAGAACAAATACCTCTATACCATACAAACTGATTCGGTTCTAAATATAAAGATGCAATACGTACCTTTTGTGGCAGTTGCACATCATGTAGATCAAAATATTGCTCCATCTATAGTATCCAAGTTACTGGATCCTTGCCATCAAATTTCCTCATATTTATATTTGGAATATGGTGGGTCTTAAATCCAATGTTAGAGTCTATGAAATCATGATTAGCATTTCTTTTTCTCTCATCATGAGTTTCCTCTACTACCTTTTCGACATTAGGAAGCCTTTCATGTAGTGTCTGTGTCTTGCCTTCATTCAAAACTTCCATGTCTTTCTTCAAATATTCTAGATTTCCATTCAATTTTTCTTCTATGCAATTTATCTTATTGATCATGTCTTCGATCGGATTCTGCAAATCATCCCTCCAATTTTGTTTACTAGGTGTTTCTATTTTCTTGATTCGAGTCATTCTTTCTCTTGCTTTTAGCAGCTCGATCTTGAATCTGTTATATCTCTAAAATTTTGGATCTCTAAGGTATAAAATTGTGACCTACAGTATCCCTCTATATCCTCTTTCCAATGCCACTAGTCTGATCAAAATTGGATTCTCCAAGAAAGTATTATGCCCAATCTCACAAGATGACCTGATTATATACTACTTGAGTAGAGAGAACTTGTACAAAGTGCCACATGTCACTGTTTCGACCTTAGGACCGGAAAACAATACAAAACAAAGTACACTCCATCCTATTTTTGTAACTTCTTACGAAATTTCGATCTGATGTTGAGAGAGAAATTTATGACACTTTTCCCAAGGTCACCTGTTTGGGATGTAATTTGGGAGCCTACAAAACCATAAATTTCTTGGACCACATCTCCAAAAATATAGTGAAACAAGATCTAAAATTCAGTCCCACACTTCACCACAATTTGGGCTCAAATTTGTTTTAATTTGAGAGTTTGAACATTTGTAGAAAAAATATTATAGAGAAAATTCCACTATGACCTATTTGTGATGGAATTTTGGAGTTTGCAAAAATCCTAACTTCCTCAGATGATATCACCAAAAATATAGTGATACAAGATATGAAATTCGAACCCGAGGTTTAGAATGATTTTGGCTCAAATGGGTTTTATTTTATCTTTTGAAACTTCATAGAGAAAATGTTATAGCTAAAATTCCACGATGACTTGTTTGGAGTAGTGAAACCCTAGAATCCAAAACACTGATACCAAATGTTATGAAACCAGCTCACAAGAAGATAGAAAATATAGATCAGTGACTTCACAATCAGCCTCTTCGAGGGGGAAACCTACTTTACATTACACAAATGAACAATTCTTTGATGATACAAATGACAAGACCACATTTCTATATATAGGAGTCTAAGGGGTCCCAATACAATCAGAGCCTACATAACAATAATATTGTAGGGGCACACCAATAACAATAGTGGGCTTCTATGGGGCATAATAATAACAACATAATGACTATATGGGCACAATAATACAATAAGGGGATTGCACTAATAACAATAAGGGGCTACATTAGTAGTATAGGGACCTAGCACTGAGGGTCCTAATGTTGATGTTGAAGGTCTGTATGGTGTGTTTCCATTGGTTCCACTTCCTTAACGTGACTTAGGAGGTTGAATCATAGCATAGTGGCCTCTCATCGCATGTTACCCTAGTTGGACTGTTACTTGGGTAGATGTGGGGGGAGGGTGCTATAGAGTAGTATCAAAACATGGTTCACCTTGGACTAGATGGGTTATGTTGGTTATGCATGCACGTCGGTTTCATGTGTGTCTCCTATGCTTGCATTCCATGTTCTTATTGCATTTGCATGGTGTTGATCATGGTTGTAGTGATGTCATTGTGTGGAAGTTGATGGTGTTTATGTGGAATTCATCGCTATGGGTGTATGACTGGTTACATGTCATTATATGTCACTTACATATATCATTCTTGTATGCTTGGTTTCCTTCTTGTATGGTTGGTTACAAGTATTGTTCGTTTATCCTTAATTATATGTGTTTATGCGTGCATGTGGTGGATTACACATTGCTTATTCATGTCAATGTTTGCATGTGGTCAAGTGTACAATGATGTAATGGCGGGTGTCATGCATGAGGTCATAGTATGTGTGGTTGACATGGTCATGCATTAGTCATTGGACCCTAGCTAGAATGATGGTTGCATGGTTACATGCTTATGTGCTATGTTCTGTATGATGTCATGATTATGTTATACATGTATCACGCCAATTTGTTGATCTTGTAGACAAGGTATCGTCCCCGAGCTATACTAAGGTATGCTGGTTTATTGTGATTTGGTTTTTTTGACATCATATACCTTGTAGTAAGAATGTGAAATTGCTAGAAAGATGCTAAACTACAAAGACTCTCCCTATGAATCAAATGAGTTGTATGGTGTTGGGAATTTTTCCGATTTGGCAGATACATTGAGAAGATTAAAGGAAGAAATAAGGAGTTGTAAGGGAGATAATGACAGAATCATATAGGCACACAGGAAGCTAACAAAGGTAAATGCAATGATATTTTAGATTTTGTCAGATTTGCAGCAACAAGGACCACTTTGGATCAACCATGAGGAGGAGGAAAAAACTAATGGCTCGTTTGGCGATAGGTCAAATGATGGTCACAGGTCAGATAGAGATGACATAGTGAGGGATGGTTAATTGTTGGACACTTTGGATAGGAGAGGTGACAGACATAAGTACCATTCTAGTTCTAGTTTTGACAGGCATGATGATCGATATCATTATCATCCATGCAGCAGGAGTGATAAGGGATACTTGCCAAATGATTTTAAGAAAGAAAAGAGACCACCGTTTGATGCAGAAGTGAAGAAATCGCAGGATGCAAAGGCATGGTTACTTAGTATGAGGAAGTTATTCAGGTTGCATAACTATTCAAATAGCATGAAATCCAGCGTAATTACATTTAGTCTCAAAGGTAAAGTAGACATTTCATGAGAAGATGTGAAGAATTTCAGAGGTATACATGAGGAATACTTGACTTGGAGTGAGTTTGAATGACTATTAAAGAATAAGTATCTATAAAAAAGATACTTTGATGACAGGGAAAAATAATTCTATGAGCTAAAGATGGGATATATAATAGATGATGAGTACACTAGCAAGTTCTTGGAGCTACTAAGGTATGTGCCTTACCTCATGGAGGAGGAGGCTAAGATTCAGAGATTCACTAGTGGGTTACCAATGGCATTCAAAGATAGGATTGAGTTTGATGAGCCTAGATCATTGGAGGAGGCCATCTAAAAGCTAAAGAATTCCTACAAACAATCGAAGCACAAATCTGAAACTAAGCCAGACAGGAAAGTTGATGTAAAGAACAAGGGAAAATGGGACAAGAAGCGAGTAAGACCGCATGATTAAGGTAATAAAGAGAATGTGGTGCCATCTAGGAAGTTCAATTCATCTAAAAAAGAACATGAACATCGATTTGAGGAGCATAATAAGGAGCCTGTGTGGTGTTGGACTTGTGGAGGAGATTATTATAGGAGAGATTGTCCATAGTATCAGGGTGGTAAGCCTGAGATATATAGTGCACAGGAGGCACAAATTGTTGGGCATGTTGGTCGAAGTGTTCCTCAAAAGTATTCAGCAGGAAAGGGTCATCATCAAGGCTTCGTGGAACCATTATGTTGCAACAATGTATGTCACGTGGATTCCATGCAGTTACATATTTGTCGAAGAACATATTTGCAAGTTGTACATTAGAACTATTTGACCAATCAAGTATTTCCATGTCAGGAGCACCTTCTAACCATAGGAAACCATGGATATGCACTGAACCTCTTTGTTTCCACTCATATCTGAAATAAATGAACATATAGTTACTACAAACAATATAAATAGAATCACAATAAAAGTTGAAAAAGTGTAGAAAAAAATTCAACACTAACCTATACCAAAAGTCTTTCACTTTAAGGTATTTTTGGATAACTTCCTCTCGAAAAATATTCAATCTGTGGTGCATAAATGCCGCAACAATATGAGGGTACTAGATAACATTCTCAATTTTCATATGATGTTCATTTGAAGAACGAGAATGTGAATGTATGGGCATGAGGTTATGCAACTCTGGCCACTTTGTGTCAGCTGCACTCAAAGTAACAAAGAAAGATGGACATCCTAACTGAGTAATCATGTCCATTAATTCAGATTGACACTTAGTCCCGTATGCCCTTGTACCTCTTAGAGAAGAACTGAACCGCATAAGATGTTCAGCCAACTTATTATCTGGTAAATTAGATAGTTGGTGACACAACTCCTCAACTGTTGTAGGCGAGTTATCATGTAAATGTTTCTTTGCAAAAACTACAGTAGTTTCTTGGCTCCAATGCCACATTATCATGTTTAATAGGTAATATCGAAACCCAAGATGGCTTCCAAATCTTTGATCATAGTACCTAAGAAGATGTAATGCATACTCATGAACTTCAACACTACAAATATGTGGTTGCAACCAATCAGCATCACTAGTGGGGAACAATGTTGGGAATGCCATATCAAACAACCCCTCTATATTATATTCATTCACTGGAGAGGTTCTAATAGTGGTCCAATCCATGTCTTGAACATGTGAAGAATGAAAATTATCAAGAAATGCTCTAATTTCTTCCACTTTTCTTCATTCATTTGGTAGGCGAGTAACAAAGGAAGAAGGATGAGAGGGAAAATGCTCAGCATGAAACTCTTCATTATTAGTTTCATTGATCTCAGATTCTTCAATATGAGAATCAACAAATTTAAGCCTAGAGGAGACATATGTTGATCTTTCGGGAAAAGAATTCATTGAATCATAATCAATTACAACATCTTGATAGTATTGATGACGTTGTATTTTGAAAAGCAATGCATCCATCACTCGAGATCTTTTGACATAACATTCATAATATTTAGACTCGGCGCCATGTCTCCTCACAACTAGAAAGACAATATCTTCAACACGTTGAAGAAGGCTTTGTACAATTGTAGAAATATGTTAAGGAAAGCTAGTTGTATGACCACTATACTTATATTTTCCACCTCGAGCATGTGTCACTTGCAAAATGGGATTCACACATGCTATTAGCATTTCTTCAACTTGAGTAGGAACTCATAAAATACGAGGTTTCTCACCAGGATCCATGTTATTATACCAACAAAAACGATGGGCTCCTCTTTCACTCTCAAATCGTCTGTAAACAAGTCCTTCAGAATGTCTCACAACAAGGATTTCGGGATATGATTCTTGGAAAATGTGGCACATCTGGACAACTGACAAGCTATCTATCTTTGCTCGAAACCTTATATGCAGTTCAATCATGTTTTCATCAAAATGAATATGATCTCTACTTGTCGAACCATGTTGAAAACCATTTCGATGAGTAAAATCTCTTCTAACATTTACTTCATCTTTAAGAACATGAGATTCCCTTCGCAAATTTGAAGCACATGGAATGCATCTATGAGAATGTGTTTCCAAATTTATGGTGTGCATTTTACGAATCTGAGAGGATGTAAAGGTCTCTTTTTCATTAAAGACTTTAAAATTTAATTTGCAACTAACTATAAATTAAGAATAAAAAATAATCAAATGTGTTCAAAATTTACATTTCTATCTTCACGTGGATAAGGGTTATGAGATGGTTTCTCTTGGATTCTAAGAATAGTGGACAGAACATTTTTTCATGTAGTTTCTTTGCCTCTATTCAAATGAGTTGTTTCCTATTTCAAAAAATAAAATGCGTTATAAAACTAAATGTCCAGAAAAGAAAGATTCAAAATTGAAAATAAATCAAAAACATCTACAATAGTTTTACAATTTGATCTTTTGGATTCCAATTAGCCAACCTAACGAGATGACATCATGGTTTCTCCTTGAAATGTTAGAAAACACAATTTCAAGGCAACTGTAAATGAGAAACTAAGAAAAATATCAAATCCACTCAACATTTACATTTGTTTGGCGATGTGGATGAACACTATGAGATAGTTCCTGTTCACTTCTAACATCAGTAGAAGTAACATCTACGAAGTTAATTTCTATCCCTCTATTGGAATGACTTCTGTCCCATTCAAAGAAAATAAAAGAAGCCATAAAATTCATTGTCTAAGCAATTATAAATTTAAAAAATGAAAAGCAAATCGAAAACACTGAAAATTTACATTAGCCTAGAATGTAGCTGAACAGCCACTATTGCGGCGAAAACCAAAATATAATTGTGTTACCTCCATTGTGCCACGCAAAATGCTATCAGGGATGACTGATTCTCTTGGTGGGACCACATTACTTTGAGAAGCGAGATTTGAAGGTCTTTTGTTTCAAGCAGTTGAATCCAAATTATCAAACAAATGGGCAAGTAAACTATCATTGAAATCATCACACAAAATGTCATCATTACCTCGACCATGGCTTATTTGCAACCTTTGGCCATCAGAAAATGCAATTGGACACACGGAAGGGTTAGGGTGGACATTTGCATGCACAATATCGATATGGTGTTCTTCCAGATTGCAAGATGTTTCCCCAATGTTATGAACATTTTCAGACAAGCATTGAAAAGCAAGACTATGTTGAGGAGGATCATATTCTGATAATGAACTATCCACAGGAAATGTTATTTCCATTATATTGTCCATACTACGATACTTACAAGGAACTACAAAATCATTTTGAAGAGTGGCTTCACTCGTTTGTCTCTTATATGCAGCTCTCCTACGCTCATTTATCACATCCTTATTTTGTTGATACCACAAACGACGACTTTCATTAGACCTCTCACATGATTGTTATGACAAAGTTCTTTTTCTTACACACATGCTTGTGCCTTCAGATGACATGTCTACAATGAATAATAATTATTCATTATGCAATCATAAACATGGAACATAAAAGGTGTATATCTTTTTTTTTTTCCAACCATATAAACTTATGAAAATGTATAAGGCTTTTTCCAAATGCCTAAAAACAAAAACAAAAAATTGCAAAATTGCAAAAAAAACAAATGAATTCTTCCAAATGGCTCAAACAAAAAAAGAAGTCTAAATTTCCATGTATCATATTATAATCAAAATGGAACCCATACTGTTGCAACACAAGAATCTAACAATTTGGAACTATATATACTATCGAAATATAAATATAAATATTAAAATGAACATAATCATATAAAATTGTTTAAGAATCAATGACAAAAACCATTACAAATATAATGTATAACATAAATCATATAAATTATAATTATAGAAACAAAGAAAAAAGAATAACATCAAGAAACATCTACATGTAAATAAGAAAACTTTAGCGGAAACAATATTAAATATCTTACATCACAAAGATCAATACAAACATAATTTTAAAGTATTACCATAAAGACACATAGTATGTATAGAGGCAAAAATGGAAATATTTTCCACTACCAAAGAGAGTATATAAAATGGAAATATTTATAAGAACTCCTAAGAATACTAATATCCTAAGAATCCATCACCATATCCAATGGTGGAATCTCATCAATAGAATCCATATGGGCAGCAATTGCAAAAACATCTCCATCCTCAATCAGATCATTGCAGTCTTCTTGTGCTGGGTACCAAAACCGAGACATCTGCTCATTAGTTGAATTATCAATATATATTGGAAAACATATGCGAGTTACCATGTCATATAATAGGAAAGGAACTTCACTGCAGTTGCACATATGAACCAGACCATGGACTGTTCGCAACAGAAGATAGCTAGGACATTTGCTATTTATATCTGTAGAAATTTCTTCCAACAACTTCCATAGGAAACCCCAATCATCTTCAAAGTAGTCAATTCTTTGTTCAAAATGCGATTGACCAAATTGGAAATGATCTAATTCTTCAATTGACCATACAGAAGTGGACCCATCATTGACAAGGCATATCAATTGATTTGTGTGTATTGCTAATGACATACAACGTATGTCACTGAATGGAACAAATGAAAAACCCCACTCATTTTTTATTATGTCAAACTAGTAGATTGATTACTCGTACTGAGGATAATCTTCATACTCCTTGTCAAGATACAGCGAAAACAATTTAATTTTATAAAACCCTACATTCTTCGGGGCTGAAGTGCCACCAAATGGAACAACAGCCCTTTGCCACACCCTATCAAGACTACTACAAACATAAATTTCAGACTGCATTTTGTCATAGATATGTTTTAGAACAACCCAGTTATATTTTCTGTTGCTTACATTTTCCAATAATGAAAAGAACCCCAAGTCTCCAATTTGTACTGGCCCTTTGTTTTTAAATGCCTTTGTAAATGGATTCACTACAAAATAGTTGTGTGTTTGGAAGCATTTTGTTGGTAAGTATAAAACCACCATTGGTCCAACAACACACTCTACTCTATATCTTGAATCTATGAATCCCAAATGAAATTGATATATGTGGCCATTTTGATTAAGTTATTAGACAACAAAACAATTGTCTTCAATATTGAGGAAACGAACGAGAAATCCAAATTGGTTCATGGAGACATTCTTGCAACGTGAAAAGAAAGAAGGGTCCTGCAAAGAATTCTTCCATTTTTTACATACAGTGCCAAACTTTATCACAACCAATAAAGGGAGCCACAGCAAGACAACTTCAAGAACTTCGAATGGAAGAGAACTCCAAATAGCTGGATCCATGATGAAACAGTCAAATCACCTAACAATAAAAAGAATAGGCATTTGATATCAACAAAGAAATTTAATGTTGAATAAAATTAAAAGTAACATAAATACATAATTTACCACACACAATTTTCCATTTTGTTGAGACTATGTTAACTGAAAACATAGCAAAGGATCATGAATACACCATGATGATAAACACTGTGGAAATAACCATGGAAGCTATTGAGACAGTCACTAAGAAGGAAGGATATCTACTGAAAGATGTTAAGAAGGAAGGAACCTATGTAAATGATTTAACATTGGGAGAAGGAACACTAACAGAGGAGTGTTTTATAGAGGATGACTAATCTTTTGAAGCTATCATAAGTATGGAGAAGTATCTTTTAGAAGATAAAAAACTCTGAAGTATAGGAGGATGGAGAATGGTTTGTAGATTTCTGTGGAGTTGTTTCTGAGAGGCTGAATTCGGATATTCCATAGTGTTCATCTTTTTATTAGTCGACGTTTCGAGCCTAGACCAAGACTCATCATCAGGACTGATTTACAGAGAAGATAAAAGTGTGTGATAATAGCTTAAAAACCCACCTGCTCCATATTTATCACACAATTTTGTCTTCTTTGTAAATCAATCCTGATGATGAGTCTTGGTCTAGGCTTGAAACATTGACTAATAAAAAGATGAACACTGTGGAATATCCAAATTCAGCCTCTCAGGATGGAGAATGTCCATTAAATGAGAGAAGCAGTGATTTATTGCAGCATAATGAATTTGATAATACATTGATATTTGAAACTGTGATAACACAGGAACAAGTTGTTGTGCAAGAAGGAGATGAAGTTCAGTTTCAAGAGCTGATATGTGAAGCAACAGTTAAGACTGTTGAACCTTAAGATTTCCAAACTAACATTTTGTGTATAAATGCAGGAAACATAAGTAATGATGAAATACTTATAAAGTGTCCTAGAGAAATTGCATTGCTTACACTTACTTTGTAACTATGTATTGATTTATATATATGTCCAGAGATTTAATCCCAAATTGAATAAGAGTAAGCATCGAATGGTGGAATATGAATGAACTATATCATTTTGTGTGTATATATATATTTGTGTGTGTGTGTGTGTGTGCAGGTGAAGTGAAAAAGTCACACAGAGAATACATAAAGAGGAGGATCGAGATGGGGCGTTGAATCCATTAGAAGGACCAATAAAAGCTCAGGAGGAAGAGTGCGCGACAAAATAATAGTGGGACGAAACCTTTAAATAAGTGCAAAAATGAAGACTTAGCATAAATTCTAAGTAAAAGCAATGAGCAGAGGAGCAAAGATTGATGTTAAAGAACTATTAGATCTGGGAAGATCAATGACTGAGATTGAATTGGGAAGGCGAAATATCACATTGGTGGAGTCATTATACAGTTTAACTCCCCCAAGCGGAAAACCCAATGGCACTAAGAAATGGTGAAAAACACAGTCGAAACCAAGTGTCGGACTTGAAATATTATAGGGAATGGTTTATATCCCTATGGGGTCCGTAAAGATATCGGATCACTGTATGGAAGCGGAAGGATTTTGGCATTGAGGTTGAGCGATATGTGATTTTCTGAGTTATTTGAACCGTCAGATCGCAGATCGAATTGGGAAGGCGAAATATCGCATCGGCAGGCTCATTATACAGTTTAACTCCCGCAAGTGGAAAACCCAATTGCACAAACAAACGGTGAAAAACACAGTAGGAATCACCTGCCAGACTTGAAATATTATAGGGGTTAGTTTATATCCGTATCGAGTCTGTAAAGATATCAGATCGACATATCGAAGCAGAAGGAGTTTGGCATTGAGCTTGAGCGATATGTGATCGCGCGACTCAATCTCAAGTATCAGATTGTAGATTGGATTGACAGTCAAGATCTGATCGCAAATCACAATCAGAGGAAGCGCAGATCGGAGTGCGTAATGCAAAGGCTTGGAGAGCCGGAACTGATGGGCGTATAGTGGCGAATCTATAAAATTTGAGATCCGCTATATAATGATTCAGAGCGGGTTTCCTGTGTAATCCATATATTTCTGTTAAAGCGGTTTAATGCTAAAACATACGTTAATGCTCCGATATCGCATCTTGGAGCAGAAGGGGTGATGAACATACATATATATATGTATGACCATGGAAGGAACAATGGCCAATTGCGATTAGATTAAACCTCGGGAAACGTGACAAGGTTATACGGAAGGGTGGAAAGGTATGTTTATGTGGGTATTTTCTTTGTAAATGGTTTATAAGGAAATATGCACCGATAAGAGATTTATGTGTTAAAAACATATGTAACCAAAGGTTTTGTAAGGGGAAGCTTATATGTGTGTGATTTAAGGTTTTGTAAAGGTTGTGAAGTGGTTTTAAGTCTCGATCTTTCCGAAGAAGGTCAACGCCAAAGAAGCAATAAATTTTGGGAGAGCATTTAAAAAAAAGACCAGAACCTTATTTTTTCTACGGGTCTGTGATATCACGAAGATTATCACAAAGATTTTATACACAATCAATTCCCTTCTTTTTTTCTACTAGCTAGTGATCTCATTTGAATTAAAGTGGAAAAATATCACGAAAAGAAAAACTGTACATACCTGTAAGATCGATTTCTGAACGCCTATGAAACCTGAAAAAATAGTAAGGAATAATTGAATCACATGTGAACTACACCAAATTATCAGAGACAGCCGTGAGAGCATGGAAACAATTAAAAAAGCAATCACTAAGAAAGCGTTTCTCCAATGCTAAAACCTGAAAAAATAGTAGGGAATAATTCAATCACATAGAAACTACACCAAATTATCAGAGACAGCTACGAGGTCTTGGAAACAATTAAAAACACAATGAGATTTGCCACCTTTTTTACCAGATAGAAGTTGAGAGAAGCCAACATTCCAGTTAACCTTCAACAATTCCAACAACCTTAAGTGCTAACAAAGAAATGCATGCATCCACAGAGCGTTTGAAAATCACTGAGAAAGCATTTATCTAATGCTGAAACTTGAAAAATTTGTAGGGAATAATTCAATTAGACACGAACTACACCAAATTATCAAAGACAACCACGACAACTTGGAAATGATTAAAAACACAATGAGATTTGCCACCTTTTCTTACCAGATAGAAGCCGAGAGAAGCCAACATTCTAGTTATCCTTCAACAGTTCCAACAAACTTAACTGCTGACAAAGAAATGCATGCATCCACGGAGCATTTGATTATAATATGTGGAATGGGCCATACTATGAGATTCAAACTTTTGTAATGTAACTAAAAACTCAAAACCCCTAGTGGAGGAGAATACGAATAGGAAGAACGTTTCATATTTCAACTGTACTTAACTGAATTAAAGAAATGTTTCATCGATCGATGCCTACACACCTCATTGTCCTGGTTATTGATGATTGTCGGGCACAAATGCTTCAACCGTCATTGTAATGCATGAAACATATCCTTATTACTCGAATTTATTCCTACATACCTCATTGTCATGGTTATGGATAATTGTCGGGCATAAATGCTTCAACCGTCATTGTAATGGATCAAAACGTGTCCTTATGCTTCAACCATTTATATGTTTCAGAATGCAAAGAGACCACTTTCAAAGGCACTATGAAAGACGAGTGTTTGACACTAATTTTTTTATTTCATTTTTTATTTATCCTACATACGTAGTTATCAATGAGAGGCACAATAAATTTTTAATCATGCTTTGTAAAAAATTAATTTAAGTATGGTTTAAACATGTGTTCTAGACATGCAAGAAAGTTACTACTGTGAATTTCATTTATTGATTTAGTGACGACTAAAAGAATATACTCGCATCTTTCAATTCAGGCCATCTGATCAAAAAGATTAATTAAGAAAATGATTAACTTTCCAATTCTGATAGGGGGATGCCTATCAGTGTAAATATATTCTTTACAAACCAAAAAGAAATTGAGAACAAATTTCACGTGATGAGACATAATAATTTTCACGAAAAAATAAAATGAAAATACTCAATGCAAATATAAACATTTTTTTGTTCTCAATCTCACATAACTTTATTCTACATCCATAGAACATATAATATTTGTCCCACGCCATAATGGTATTTCAAAATATAGACTCATTGGATATAGATAATGCATTTTGTAGGAAAAGTAGAGATGAATTAAAATATCTATGAGCCATTAGTTTTTGTGTGTAGATGTAATTTTTGTGTAGCTATAATAGTGTAATTCAAACACTCTTATTCATCCTCATTCTTCTTGCATTCCCTTTTACCATTGTTGCATTTTTACTCTAATTCCAACACTATTCTTCATCCTCATTCTTCTTGCAGTCCCTTTTAGGATTGTTGCACTTGTTCGCCATTCCCTAACTGCAAGTAAAAACAAAGTGAAGATGATGATTGTTGCACTTCTTTGCCATTCCTTAACTGCAAGTAAAAACAAAGTGAAGGTGATGATTGTTGCACTTCTTTGCCATTCCCTAACTGCAAGTAAAAACAAAGTGAAGGTGATGTAACATAAACAAGAAAAGACTAACAACCAAATAAATATTTATTACTATGAAATGTTCATATTAAAAGGCAAGTATCAGAAGCCCGAAAATCCATGTATTGTAGAAGGATATCAACTAGTCTAACAAAACCACAAACAATATATTAACGATTTTTTTTCTAAATTTCATAATTCACTTTCTCCTCTTTATTTTATTGTCTTTATCAAATTATTTATTTTTTCCATTCCTTATTTATCAATAATATGATGGTTTTTCACAAACATAATTTAATCATGGAAGGATATCAACTAGTCTAACAAAACCTGACAAACAATTAAATTAACGATTTTTTTTCTAAATTTCATAATTCACTTTCTCCTCTTTATTTTATTGTCTTTATCAAATTTTTTATTTTTTCCATTCCTTATTTATCAATAATATGATGGTTTTTAACAAACATAATTTAATCATTATATTTATCGTAGATAAAAAGTAGTCTATTCACATATATATTGGACTCAATATATTGGATGCTTCGAAAAACTACAACATAATTAAAATTCTACATAATTTAAGCATTATAAAAAGAATAATTTCTTTAATTTTATTGGAGAATGAATTTAGAAAAATATATTTTTAATTATAGTAATTACTACTAAGTTTGCACATTTACACTTTTACTCTTACATGCTAACTCATTGAAGAAAACATCTTCATATATTTGTTTCTATCTTGTTCCTATTTATTTTTATGCAAATACTTGTTTAAATTATGGTGGGTATTAAGTGATGGTGAATAGGTTATTTAAGTTAGTATGAGATAATTTCATGGATTTTAAATTTAGGTGGTTTTCTCATGAAGTTTAACAATGAAATTCATTGCACAAATAATTACAAATCATGGCATAAATATTGCCACTGCATCCAGAAATTATGGAAAAATAAATCTCATGTAGTTATCTACATGGCACAAAGGCTGCTATAAGACCTTCAAAGTTATGCTCCAATCAAATGTTTTTCAATATTTAATAAATATTTGTTTTTCAATTTTATGTAGTTATCTACATGGCACAAAGGCTGCTATAAGACCCTCAAAGTTATGGTCCAATCAAATGTTTTTCAATATTTAATAAATATTTGTTTTTCAATTTTAAACATTATTACTTGAAGTGGTCAATAAGCAAAACTAATAATTGTCAATAAGCAAATGGATTTTCGTAGAGACTAATAAAACTAGAGCAAGAAGACATATTACTATGAACTTTGGATAAGGTTTTAGAGAAAAACTTAATAAGATGAACAATATAATGACTATATTGCATTAAAAACTAATATTAAAAATCCCAAGAGCGAGTAGAGTTAAGATGGTGATCCAATTCAAGGGTATCTTTGATTACTACAACGAGTGTGTTAATGAGTGTGTTAGAAGAGTAATCATATTTTCAGGTTAAAATAGTTAATTTGTTAGAAGGTGAGTATGTTTCTTGATAGGCTTTCCCTTCCTCCTGTATGGAACATGTTATATGGGTGCATGTGTGCCAAATAATAGTTAGATATCTCTATATAGCCATATCTCTATATGACTATACTGCATTGAAAAATAATATTGAAAATCCCAAGAGCTGGTAGAGTTAAGATGGTGATCCAATTCAAGGGTATCTTTGATTACTACAATGAGCGTGTTAATGAGTGTGTTAGAAGAGTAATCATATTTTCGGTTAAAATAGTTAATTTTTTAGAAGGTGAGTATGTTTCTTGATAGGCTTTCCCTTCCTCCTCTATGGAACATGCTATATGGGTACATGTGTGTCAAATAATAGTTAGATATCTCTATCACTATAAAATATTCTCTTCTCTCGTCAGTTGTCACATATTCATTACGAATGTTCATTTACAACAATATATAAATCACTCCATATTACTATCATCATGTTAATGGTGAGAACTAAGAAAAAGAAATATGTACTCTAAAATATTATATCATTAGTTTTGAGTCTTCTATGTCTTCATCCAACCACATATTTTTTAAATTAATCATTTTTTTTAAACATAACTATATATAATAGCCTCTTTTAATAACTAAAGCTAACTCCTAATTTCCTCTAATTATTAAGATAAACTACACAATAAAATCCTTACTACTTGGTCATCGATACATAAGTTCTAAACATAAACACAATCACTACTGCTTGTGACTATGATCGATAAAAGAATGCATTTTTATATATAAGGAACTAAATACCTCTTCTATGTTCTCATCTATCCACACTTTAACTCAATCATATTGTTTACCTTATATTCATAATAAGTTTTTCTATAACAAAAACTATTTCTTAATTTTTTTAACTTATTAAGAAAAAGTACAATAACCATGTAACATAAAATGTATCTTTTGTAAAATCGTATTGATTAAAGTAATTAAAAAAAATCATTGAGAACTTTTAAACTCGATCACTTTAACATGCCGAACATGCTAAAGTCAACCATGGAGTTAAATTCTGAACCATATGCAATAGTAAATATTAACCTTATGCACTAAATTGAGATTATTTTACTGATTTTCTATCTTATTAGATGAGAATATACTTAATATACAGAATCACTGCAACATACCAAACTCGACAAGCTTATCTGCTAAAGTTCACCCAGTCTCAAAGTGTACAAGGATACCTAGTAAAGTCAACATAGATTCTATGACATAATTTAAAATTGTGAACAGTATGAACTAGTAAGATAGCAAATCTTAACACTATGCAATAGGTCCATGATTATTTCACTGATTTTCTATCTGGATGAGAATATAGCTAATAATTAATACTGCTCCTACCACCCTCTTCTGCAATGTTCAGCCACGTCCTCCACTACACGCTTAACCAATGCCGCTTCGTATCTGCACGTAAGTGGAAAACATGGATAGATAAATCAGACAAATAGAGAGAGCCAAACTGTAATTTAATCAACCTACCACCTGTGCCATCACATAGCACCATTCCCTTTTTTAAAACAGCAATCAAACAAACGGCTTTTCAATTTTTTTTACAGCAATCAGTCAAACAGATGTGAAAAAAAAATGAGGGAGAGAGTGAATTCACCCATATGTTTCGTCGAGTCTCCAACCTACGATATTAGACACCGTGACCAGAGCAGCTTTCCATATTTCAATTTCTTCTGCTTTGTGAATTCCGCTACTGCGATGATGTTGGAATGCCTACGCAAATGGGCTGCCATATCGCTCTGGGTGACGCACCTGCGAAGGAGACACTTTATAAAATAGAGGGATGGCCGTTCCCTGCACCTGGCTCGCAATCAGCGAGACTTCGTTCAAACACCATACGGAGGTTGCAAAATCTGGGAAGAAAATAGGAATTCTAATCCGGCTGCACTCAATGGCGTGCTTTATAGTTGGATCGATATTCTGACCCTTTTTCACTTCATGGGCATCGTGGAAAACATGGATATCTTTGTTAGGTGTGAGAGCTCTGTAGAGATGATCTACGAAGCCTTTCCTGACATCTGAGTCTCTGAAGCTCAGAAATACGTCATATCTCCATTCTCTCCGCATTTCCACTGCCATTCAAGAAGAATGGAGATCAGGCATTCGAGATTAATATGTTGCTTGAGAACGCGTACGTTGAGGCACATTTTATAGAAGGGTGGGAGCTTATAAACAGGTAGGAGGAATCAATATAAAATTTCATCAAAGCCGTCCATCTTCAAATTTTCTGGCGTCTTTATTTTATTTTATGGTGTCGTCCACATCGGGAGGCAACGACACAGAAATTACATGTGCACTTGCGTAACCAAGATGTCCACATAGAATACCTGATTGACCTGTCAAAATGTCAACACAGAATACCTGATTAACCGTATTCTCTCTCGTCATTTTAATAAGTATTGGGTAATTTTTTTTGGAGGTTGAGATATTTATAAATGGTAGATTAATTAGTTTGTCTGATTTAATTTTTTATTATTTAATTTTAAAGTTTTCTGAGAGGGGTTGAAAATGAGAATTTTAAAAAAAATTGAATTATTTAAGAATTTGTTCTGAACCCACAATCTAAATAATAACGTCTCACAAATTAGATGGCTTTTCTATTCAACATGCTAATGTCTCAATCACACAATCTTAATAATATCCCACAAATGAGTAGATGGTTGTTCTATTCAACACACTAACATCCCAATCACGCAATCTTAATAATAACATCCAATAAATAGTTTTTCCATTCAACGTACTGACTTAACCCTAATTCTAAAAAATATCTTCCGAGTCTTTCAGCGGCTTAGACGGCACCATAAAATAAAATAAAGACGAAGAAGAGTTGCACAAATAAATAAAACAAGTTCAAGAGAAAATAATAATAATATTTGTTCTCTCTAATATATTTTATAATTTTCTACCAAGGAAACAGACCATACCAGGTAACGTGCCCGTTGATACATGTCGAAAGACAATTATGCTTTCTCTATCTAATCTAATTTTTAATTCCCAGGAAAGCAAGGTAACAAAAAGAATTGTACTTCGATATCGATTGGGCAAATATAATAGTAGATAACAACAAAGAAAACAGCGTTGAACTATCTGTGAAAGTCATAGTCCCGATCATCGATGAGTTCGTTAAGCTCAAAAAGTTATTAAAACTCTACTTCGTCGAGAGTTCTTTAAGGCAAAAAATTATTAAATGTCTACTCGTGGAGAGTTCCTTAACCCCCCAAAAATTACTAAATCTCTATTTCGTTGATATATGGTAATTCAAGTTTTGCTTATATTCATAGCGTGTAATTTAATATTTAGAATTTTAATTTAATTATGAGTTATTATTAAAAAAAATAGAAATTTAGATATCAATTAATTTAGTGTGAATAATTAAATATGATTAGAAATCAACATCTATATTGAAATCAATGTATCTAGTGTAAACAATCAAATAGGATTAGAAATTAATATCTACATGAAACAAATGCATCTTGTGCAAGCAATCAAATATGAGTAGAAATCAAAATCTAAACTGAAATCAATGTATCTAGTGTAAGGTATTAAATATGATTAGAAATAGACATCTAAACTGAAATCAATGCATCTGGTGCAAGTGATCAAATAGGATTAGAAATCAATATCTACACTAAAACCAATGCATCTTGTGCAAGCAATCAAATAGGAGTAGAAATCAACATCGACACTAAAATCAATGCATCTAAGAATTATAAATCGACATCTACATGGAAATCAATGCATATAGTGCATGTGATCAAGTAGGATTAGAAATCAACAACCACATTGAACATCTAAAATATTCATGACTTTCTAGATCTAACTTCTATGTCTGTATTTGTCTATGTGACTCTTTATTCTTCCCTCTCTCTCCCCCATCTCACTCTACTATCTGCCTCTCCCTAACTTTCTCTATCTTTCTCTTCTTTCCTCTCTCCCCTTTCTATCTATATTTATATCTCCCTCCATCTCTCCTTATTTGTCTCTCTTTCTCAACCCCATAAACATCTATCACGCTCTCTTCCCCTTCTCTCTCTCTCTCTCTCTCTCTCTCTCTCTATATATATATATATATATATCTCCCATCTATCCCTCTTCCTCCCTCCTTCTCTTTTCCACTCTCTTCTACTCCCTCCACCGCCCCACCTATTTCTCTATCTCCCCTTGTCTCTCATTCACACCCCCAAAACGTACACACTCTCTCTCTGTATCTATCTATGTCTCTCTCCCTCCCTCCTCCTCTCCCTCTTCCTCTCTCTACCTTCTATCTCCTTGCCTTCTCTCTGTCTCTCTCTCTATCTCTCTCTATTTGACTCTCCATCTCTCCCTTGTCACTCCCTCTCCAACTTTCTCTCTTTATGTTTTTCTACCCCTTCCAACTCCATGTCACTCTCCCCCTCTCTCTCCTCTCTCTCAAGTCCTCTCTCTTTTTCCTTCATCATTCTCCCCTTGTCTCCCACCTCCCTCCGTCTCTCCCCCCATCATACACACACTATCTCTTCCCCCTCCAACTCTGTCACTATCTCCTTTCCTCTCTCCTTCTCTCCCCCCTCCATATCTATGTCTCCTTGTCTCTCTCTTCCCCTTCTTTCCCTATCTTTATCCTCTCCATTTCTCCTCTCTCCCTCATTCCATCTTCATCTCTCCCTTGCACTCCCTCTCCTTCCCCTTCCAAATCCATCTCTCTCCCTCCCTCTCTCCCTCTGCTTTCAAAATGTATCATATGTTCTCCAATATTATGCTTTGTCCCATTTTCCATTATGCCCCTATATAGCGAAATTAAATACAATACATTGATATATATTCAAAGCAAAGCAATCTAATAGTATTCACTGAAATCACTGCAAACAATTAATTCATTCACACTTAAACTAATGCATACATTAATATACACTGAAATCAATGCAAATAGTTGATTAAAAAATGATTTAGCTAATGCCTGGTATTCATTAACATCAATGCAATGAATTAATTTTGCAAAAACTAAAAAAAAATATCTCAACAACAACAAATACATATTGTTATGGGAAAAGTCTTTCTATAATTATCATAGAAAAAAATACAAATACCTATATATATAATACAAGTATAAATAAATATAATATGAATATACCTATTTCTATATTAAAAAAGGGGCCACTCACATTATAACTTTGAATTTAAATTTATTTGAGAAGAAATTAATTAAAAACTAATTCAAATTTTTAAAATTTAGAATACATTATTTGCTATATTACATATTATTATAAATATAAATATAATAAACTCAGAAATTTATAATTCTTTATTTAATTAAAAAATGTTTATAAATTAAATTAAAAATAAAAAAATATTTGTAAAATATTTTTATTTTGAAATAAGTTATTGTTTTTGGGCATGTGGTATTAATAAGCCATGATATTGGCCCATGGTATTGTAAAAATTAAAAGCCTAGATCCATAACATAATAATCCAAAATCTAGATGGTCCATGGTATGGAGAAACCATGGTAGTAGCCCATGGTATTATAATTTTGTTCTCTCCTCTCCCTCTTTATCTTTCTCATGTGGGTGTTGGCCCATGGTATTGTAAAAAAACCTGCTTAGAAGTTAACGATATCCATGGTAAATATTCATGATTAAAAATCCTTTATATAATATAATAATCTCTTTATGAAATATACTTAAACTCTTAATATTTATTATATTATATATTTCTTATAATATAATAATATAATAATTTTTTTATGAAATATGCTTAGCTGTTAAATCTATTTCAACCTCTTAACTCTTAAATTAAATCAAAGTAAAGTAATTGAAGTTTAAAAATTTTTCGCTCTTAAATTCTTTTCATTAATGGGCTAAAATACTTTATAATTCGTTCACTTCTAACAAAACAAAACTAAAGAAAACATAGAAAACTACACTTTTTAAATAATATTTATAATTGCGTAACTCACATAGTAAAAAGTTAATAATTTTAAAATTAAAAAGAAATCACACAACGAAGACCTGAGCACAATATAAATTTACCTTATTATTATTATTATTACATAAATCAGAACCTAAAACTTGAATGACATGGAATTTACCTCGTTATTATTACATGATATGCCTAATTTTCTTTGTTGTTCAATGAATAAGCTAGTCGATATCTTTTTAAATTGTATAAATATCGTTTTCAAAATTGAGTTTGTTAATATCAGCGGATACATTTTTTTTATTTTAAAGTAATGTTACACATATCTTCACAATATAAAATATATATTAGCAGACACATATATAGTAACTGTTACACATATTTTTAGCATATGTAGCCTACACATATTTTTTTTAATGTAATGTTACGTTACCTAAGAACAACTCCCTAATATTTTTCTTTTAACGTAACGTTACGTTACATGACAATATCTCCCTCATATACACATGACAACATCTCCCTCATATACTGATCTCCCTCATATACACATGACAACATCTCCCTCATATACCGATCTCCCTCATATACACATGACAACATCTCCCTCATACACTGGGCTATAGAGTGCCTCTCGATGCAACCAACCTAGATCCATCTTAACATCGGATCTATCAAGCACTGAGAAGGATCAAACCTCTTGAGATGCAAACCTATTTTTTGAGTGCAAAACTTGAGGAAATGTTTGCACCTCGAGAGATTTGATCCCTCTGAGTGCTTGATAGATCCTGTGTTCAGATGGATCTAGGCTGGTTTCAGTTGTGTGTGGTCATACAAAATTTGTTGAACCTATAATTATTTTGATCATTTTAAATATGCTAAATATGTCTAAGATTAATTTGTCAATTTAATTTAAAATTTGCTTAGTTACCTCCGTTTGTTGAGATGAGAGAGACTGTTAGTAACTTGAATGATGAAAAATGATGAAATACAAATTTTGAGTGCAAAGTGTCAATGTAACAATTTTGATAGATAAAAAATGTGAATACTAATAATATAGTAAATTACAAAAAATCTTCTTTGCAATCAATCTGAAACTATTTTCTACTACTATTCCTATTGTCACACCTATTATTTTTTCCATTTTCTCATATTGATCATATGAAAAGAGTAGTTGGAATCATAGACCATTCAAATATTTAATTCGATCTATTATAGTAAACAACATACCTTGTCTCAGTCACTCTCCAATATTAATAGTAGTTTTCTCGAAATTCAATCATTATGACTTATGGAGTGTTAAACCCCAAATAATTTTCAATGGTAGTTATTTTCTATTACCACATTTGAATGCAAAGTAATTAACAATGTTGAATGATGGAAAATGGGAATAATAAGAATGCACCTAATTATAAATAGTTTATAGTTTCAAGGAGGAAACGTTTGGGGTAAGAAAACATTTTATTTAGGATGAAAATTCAAGTATTGTAAATATGGTTGAATAATTTTTATGTGCTTACACTGAGAGAGAGTGTGTATGTTTTTGGGGTGAGAAGGAGAGACAAGGGGAGATGGAGATATAGATGGGGGAGGGGGGAGAGGGAAGAAGAGAGAGGCAAAGATAGGGAGGGAGGAAGAGATATAGATATGGATAGAGAAATGTTAGAGAGATAGAGAAGGGGAAGAGAGAGAGGTAGTGGAATGGGAGGGAGGGAGAGAGAGATAGATAGATATGGAGAGAGAGTGTGTATGTTTAGAGTCTGAGATAGAGAGATAAAGAAGGATAGAAAATAGGAAATGGAGAAATAGATGGAGGAGGTAGAGATGTGCTTACATTGAAATCAATGCATAGTATTAATCTAATTAGTTTTAAATTAATGTACATCATACGTCGTGTTGCATCAAATTAGAAATCAACATCTACACTAAAATAAATGCATCTTGTGCAAATAATCAAATAGCATTACAAATCAACATCTATATTAAAATCAATGCATCTAGTGCAAGCAATCAAATAGGATTAGAAATCAATATATATACTGAAACCAATGCATCTAATGAAAACAATCAAATATGAGTAAAAATCAACATCTCCACTGAAATCAATTCATCTAGTGTAAGGTATTAAATCGATGTCCCTCTCGACACTTGATCGATTCGGTGTTAAGATGGATCTAGGCTAGTTTTATTTTACAACATCAAAATGTTAAACAATACACATCTCTACCATACTAGGCTTGAGAATTTTATGTTTTTTATTATTTTTTTCCAAATGGAAAGACACTAATTTAAATTCAGTTGTAATGATAAAAATTAGATTTTGTAGATACACATGTTGTGTATATTTTGTTTTAGTTTATATTAATTTTTTCCAAAGGAAAAAACAATAAGTTTGATTCATTTACAATGATAAAATTACATTCTGTAGATACACAGTTTCTATATACTTTAAATTCTTTTGAGATTGTTCAATGATCTTTTTTACCTTTTTTTTCTTTTTTAGTTTTTCGCAGAAATGTCAAAATACATTATTTCAACAAAAAAGCATCGAATCAACATAATTTGGAGGAAAACTTCCACCAAGCTTACAATTACATACTACTATACTACGTAGTAAAAGTATATAAAAAGAGCACAAAATATGTGGTAATTAGCTCCTTTCTTCCCATGTGGGGAGATCCCTATAATCCTTGTGGTAGAACTCATAATTGGTGCCATCTGTATACTCCATAATCTGTCATAAACATTGGTCCAATTTTAGTCCTTTTGAAAGTCTACTTGCTTCCTCGTTCTACTCCGTATAGATATGTGAACATGTAAAATAAGTATTTTACTCGTAAAATTTCATCTAAGATAGGGGCTAAAATGATATTCCTACAAGCTTGTGATTTATTGAGCCATTTAATTATTATCATTTAATACCTATAGGTTTGTAGTTGTGTGCACCCTTTTACTAGAGAAAAAAGTAGCAATTTATAGGCTGAAATTTCTGTCTAATTATTTGTCCCTGGTCCAAGCCCGAACTTTATTTGGTAAAAGTGTGACTTTGAGAGATAAAGGATGAAACCTCCTCCACTCCTCTATATCGAATCACTGGATGCCCCGTCAAATTAGGCCGATGGCTTAAGCTGATCAAGAGTTTTAGCAACAATTATTATGGTTGAGACTACTCCTTTTTCTTGTGGGAAGTGGCTTAGGATAACTAAGGCTTTTGCTACTATGTGTGTTGGGTTTGAGATTTTTTTCTAAAAGAAACTCTATTTTTAGCTATCAAAACTCCACAATAGATGACTAGGGGGGAGTGCCTTGAAAGCTTTATAATTTGGGTTTGTACTCTAAGCCCTCAAGGCTTCCTCCAAATTCCCCCCTTCCCATGGAGAAATTTGTCCTTCGAAGTTCCTGCACACTACCCAAACCTACTGATAGAAGGGGTATACCATGAAGAAATGTAATGACATTTCTTCATTGGATGTCATCGACGTTCCTACACACTACCCAAACTTGCTCATAGAAGAGGCACAAAAAGAACAAATGTAATGATGTTTCTTTATTGGACTTACACAACGAGCACCAACTTGACATGTGCACAAACATTTTTTACAAGATGTCCTAGGTTAGAAATCTCTTCTCCATTAGACACCACATGAAAATATTTTCTTTTGGTGGGAATTTTGATTTCCACACCAGTTTCCATTGCTATTTTGGATCATCTAAAGCTCTGTCATATGTTAAGAAAACATATCCAATTTTGTGGGTGTAAATATCATACAATGAGGTGCTCCAAATTAGCTCATCCTCTCGATCTCTTAAGCATATATGACTAGTTGAAAATTAATTTAGGAAGCCATCACATGCATATGAAGACCAATCTCTATTACCAATTCCTCGGTTGGTTTCCATCCTTTACTACACAAGGTAGTATTGGATGGGATGAAAATGTTTACAAACTTGGAGACATCCCCGTTTCTCAGGAATTTGATTAAAATTTGTTGAATTACATGACCTTGGACACTTCCTGACCATGGGTGAGATCCTAATCACACCTTGTCAAGCATGCCTATTGTTTGAGAAAATCCATTTCTAATGAGTTCGAACAAATTTAAAATAGGACTTAAGATGACTAAAACATTCATCCTTGGCTTGTCATCTGTGACAAGGCCACCCATGATTCTCTCACAAAAATGCATTGTAAATATTTTTATAGAAATACAATTAAAAAGAAGGGGACCGTAACAACCCTAGAGATAACTCCATGTAATAAAAGTTAATAAAGGAAAATAATAACCACAGCTGATGAGACACTTATTTGGAGCTGAATTTTTGGTTAGACATCCCAGTGTGGGTGTTCATCGGTTTATTAATGGCTAAGGAAATTGGAAAAGGAAATGGCAAAGGCTTTGGAAAGGAAAATGGAATTTTTGGCACATTTATTTAGGAAAATAATGAAAATTAGGAGAAAAGGGAGGTGAAGGGTCACAGGTTGCATGTGAGGAGGAAATTGAAGGAAAATAATGGAAAATGAAGAAAATAGAGGCCTCATTCATAAAAAGGATTTTGAAGATCAGTTGGTAACCTTTAGTCAGTTCAGTTTTAGAGCTCTCTCATTATTCTATGTCTCTCTCTCAGAATCTTCGACATTTATAGTTTTCTTGGAGCACTCTTGGAGGGTGTGGCACACTTGGATTTTGGAGAAAGAAGGAAAATGAAGAGCAAGAAAACACAAGAGGACGTCGGGATCAACAACTAGAATGGATTTTGGTTGCAGATACCGAGTTGCATGTATTTTTTCCTCACTAGTTTTGGCATGCATGGCATATGCATATGGTTTGTTGGTTATGGTCTGTCATTAGCATGGAGGATGGCTGGGATTAACAGTGGATTTGCCTAGCCTTACCATTTATTGGATAACCATGGTAATTGTGGGTTTATTTCTTTGTTCTATTTTGGGTTAGTTCTCATGTTTCCTTAGCTTGTGTTGAGTTATTAGTCCTCGAGCCTTGGCTGGAAAATTTCTCTAGAGCCCTTGGTGGGTTGAGTTACTAGTCTTGGATCCTTAGTTGGACAAACACTCTAGAACCTGATATAAGTTTTGGGTTGAGTTACTAGTCCTAGAGCCTTCATTGGAACAAATGCTCTAGAGCCCTGGAAGGCTTGGATAGAGACAAATATGATGACCATCTTGTGATGTCTGACCATGAGGTGGAATCACTGTTTGATGGGTTGAGGGGGTTGGCCTTTGGAAGCCTTGGATGGTTTTGGATTGATGTGTTCTCTTATATCAAACATTCATGCTTGGAATATGACATGGGGGTGAATGACTGAAGAGATATTTAGCTCAACCACTCTATGGTTGGGTGGAACATAGAAGTCCCATCTCAAGTTTGGATTTTTCATCATTAATATGAGGTTATTTATCCTCATATTTTTATGAGTATTATACTAGTTCACATGTGGATTATACAATTGTGATTTCCTTAGTATTTCTGTTGCTATTTTGTTGGTTATGTATATGTTTTATGATAGTCGCTATGTATGGTTATCATCATGTTTTTACTTGTAAATGAATGAACAATGTATCTATGATCTAATGGATGAAGTGGAAGTTAATGTGTTGATGCATCAATGTCTCTTAGCAATTCTCACCTAAGTATGAGACCCATATGCTCAAATCTGTTATTTACACCTGTAGATTACATATTTGTGATACGTTTGATGAAATTATTGTCATGGATAGTAGGGGTCCAGTCAAGGTCTTATTCAAGTAACTGAATTTTTATTTCCATTTCCCTATTATCTTACTATTTTGAATGTGTCAATCAATTATGGATAGTGACCCATGCTATGGGCCTCAAAAAGTGACTCAAATCCTAGGGATGCTAGCACATCATTGACCAAAATAGTCCCTGGACACTGGCATGCTGATAGCATGGGAGCATTCAGAGCCTTCTGGACGCTGGCAGGCATATTACATGGGAGCTTCCATAACCCCCTGGACACTGGCAGGCATATAGCATGGGAGCGTTTGGGTTCAAGTGGTCTAAAATCTTAGTGGGACCCAGGGGCTGGTTGAAAGAAAAGTTGGGACGGTTATTGAGTGTTATGAAACTAGCTCACAAA
Organism: Pinus taeda; assembly: GCA_000404065.3. Lineage (NCBI taxonomy): Eukaryota > Viridiplantae > Streptophyta > Pinopsida > Pinales > Pinaceae > Pinus > Pinus taeda. Next base: position 611,450 of record APFE030041236.1, read on the forward strand.
AATATAGAGAATATAGATTAGCGACCTCAAAATTAGCCTCATCGAGGGGGCAACCTCCTGTACATTACACGAATGAACAATTCTTTGATGATACAAATGACAAGACATAATTTCTATATATAGGAGTATAGCGGGTCCCAATACAATTACAGCCTACAAAACAATAATATTGTAGGGGCACAATAATAACAATAGTGGGCTTCTATGGGGCATAATAGTAGCGACTTGATGACTATATGGGCAGAAACATGCCCCTCTCCTTCCAAATGTGTTGTCAACACTTGAGTAGTTCTAGATGCTTATGTATAAAATTCTCATCCTCCCATGTGGAATCCTTAGTGGGTAAGTTCTTCCACTTGATGAGATACTCTAAAATTGATCGATTTAGTAGCTATTGATTTCTTGGTTTTGTGGCTGCTTCTAGTTCCAATATGACTTTTCCTTCCTTGTCAAGTTCTGGAAATATTGTTTGAACTGGGATCTTCTCACCTATAAGCTTCTTTAAGCATGAAGCATGTAAAATTGGGTGCACTTTGGAAGATGCAAGACGCTCCAATTTGTATGTGATAGTACCAATCTTTTGTAACACCTTGTACGAACCATAATATTTTGGTGATGATTTATTATCCTTTTTAGTTTTCTTGAGGGACATTTGTTTGTATGGTTATAGTCGTAGAAATAACCAGTCACCTACATCAAAACTTCTTTTGTTTCGATGTTTATATGCCTGTTGTTTCATTCTATTTTGTGCCAAAGTGAGGTTATCCTTTAAGAATTTGAGAACTTATTGTTGATGCTCGATGTTATCTTCCACTACTTGAACCTTAGAATTTTATTTTAAAGATGATGTGATGGACGATGGATGATATCCATAAAGTTCCATAAATGGGGTCATTTTTGCTGCAATATGGAAGGAATTGTTATACCACCATTCGGCCAGAGGAAACCACTTGTCCCAATATGTCTGTTTATCAGAAACAAAGCAACAAAGATATCCTTCCAAGCATTCTTTCATTATCTCAGTTTTCCCATCAAAATGAGGATGATAAGGTGAGCTATGAGGTAACTGAGTACCCAGATATTCCACCTCTTGTACTCTAAAGAAACATTTAGAGCTTTTTACATATAATTTTTTATCCTCCAATAGTTTGAGCACCATGTCAACATGTTGAACATGATCTTTCCAAGACTTTCTGTAGATTAGTATATCATCAAAAAATACTAACACAAGTTTTCTAAGGAAGGGTTTGAAAATGGAATTCACCCTCGTGAGTTCTAAATGTTGTTTTTGGAATGTCTTCGGTCTTCATTTTTGATTTGATGATTTCCAAAACAAAGATCCAAATTGGTGAAGTAAATTGCTCTATGTAGTTCATCCCATAATTCACCAATGATAGTAAAGGGAAATTTATCTTTAATAGTAAGCTTGTTGAGATCCCAATAATCTAGAGACATGTGCCAAGATCCATCCTTCTTGTGTACCAATACCACTAAAGTAGAGAAAGAACTTTTACTAGGTTGAATTTTACCAACCTCTAGCATTTATGCAACCATACATTCAATTTCATTGTTTTGGGCATACGAATATCTGTAAGGCTTGATGTTTGGGGGAACACTTCTTGGAATCAAATGAATAACATGATCATGATCACGAATAGGTGGGAGGCCTTTGGGAGTCTCAAATACTTTGGAGTGATTGTCCAAAATGTTTTGGAGATCTGGAGAAATAGATGAGTTCGATGTGGGAACCTTTAGTGAACATAACTGTGCAATTACGCCCAGTTCTTCTTTCTTTAGAAGCTTTGTCATGCTGTTAGAGCTGATTATCTTTACTAGTTTCCCTATGATACCCCTTAATTCAACTTCCTTTCCTTCCCATAAAAATTTCAAGAAAAGTTCTTGAAAATGAAAAGCTATCATACCCAAAGATTGTATCCATTGCATTCTTAGTACAACATCTACACCACCCATTGGAATTGAAAGAATTGCACTATTCAAGACATATTCTCCCATGTATAGCTCGCTATTATGGCACCTTCCAAAGAAATTTATGGTTCCTCCATTTGTAATCATTAATTGACACTCTAGTACTGGATATAGGAAGCAATTCAATTCCTTGCCAATCTTTCAATTGATAAAATTATGGATACTACCCAAATCAATCAACACTATGACCTTTTTCTTGTTGATATGCCCTTCTATCTTGAGAGTTTGAGGAGTGGTAATTCTTGTCAATGCGTTACAAGATATGGTTAGATTAATTTCTTCTTTCTCTAAGATTGGATCCTAGTGTATATCCTCTTCTTTTGATGTTTCTTGTTCCTTTTCTTTCTCCTCTTCTCCATCATGTAAATTAATTTCTTCTTAGCACACTTATGACCTTTAGTGTATTTTCTATAACAATTGTAACAAATCCATTTTTCTCTTTTTTCTTCTAATTGTTGTGGTGTCAACCTTGTATGTGGTGAAATTCTGTGAGCAACACACTTCCATCTTTATAGTTATGAGTGGTAGGCTTCTTTGTTTCCATAATTTTTCTTTCAATTTTTCTTGCCAACCTATATGCCTTCTCCAATGAATCAGGTTCCCAAAGTTGAACCTTATGTTGAATGTTATCATTTAAAATCTCGATGAGAATTCAATACTATGCTTCTTTGGAATATCATTTACCCTTATATTCAATTTTTGGAAGTCCTCAATGTGCTCTGCCATTGAACCCTCTTGTTTGAGAATTATAAATTGGCTAACAAAGGTGTTGCTCTTTGTGTCCTGACAATGTACTATCATTTCCTCCATGAAATGGAGCAGGTGACATGTTTTTTATGAGAACAAATCCCTCTATACCATACAAACTGATTCAGTTCTAAATATAAAGATGCAATACGTACCTTTTGTTGTGGTTGCATATCATGTAGATCAAAATATTGCTCCATCTATAGTATCCAAGTCCTGTATCCTTGCCATCAAATTTCCTCATATTTATATTTGGAATATGGTGGGTCTTAAATCCAATGTTAGAGTCTATGAAATCATGATTATCATTTCTTTTGCTCTCATCATGAGTTTCCTCTACTACCTTTTCGGCATTAGGAAGCCTTTCATGTAGTGTCTTTGTCTTGCCTTCATTCAAAACTTCCATGTCTTTCTTCAAATATTCTAGATTTCCATTCAATTTTTCTTCTATACAATTTATCTTATTGATCATATCTTTGATCGGATTCTGCAAATCATCCCTCCAATTTTGTTTACTAGGTGTTTCTATTTTCTTGATTCGAGTCATTCTTTCTCTTGCTTTTAGCAGCTCGATCTTGAATCTGTTGTATCTCTAAAATTTTGGATCTCTAAGGTATAAAATTGTGACCTACAGTATCCCTCTATATCCTCTTTGCAATGCCACTAGTCTGATCAAAATTGGATTCTCCAAGAAAGTATTATGCCCAATCTCACAAGATGACCTGATTATACACTACTTGAGTAGAGAGAACTTGTACAAAGTGCCACGTGTCATTGTTTCAAACTTAGGACCTGAAAACAATACAAAACAAAGTACATTCCATTCTATTTCTGTAACTTCTTACTAAATTTCAATCTGATGCTGAGAGAGAAATTTATGACACTTTTCCCAAGGTCACCTGTTTGGGATGTAATTTGGGAGCCCACAAAACCATAAATTTCTTGGACCACATCTCCAAAAATATAGTGAAACAATATCTGAAATTTGGTCCCGCACTTCACCACGATTTCAGCTCAAATGGGTTTTAATTTGAGAGTTTGAGCATTTGTACAAAAAATATTATAGAGAAAATTCCACGATGGCCTGTTTGTGATGGAATTTTGGAGTTTGCAAAAAGCTTAACTTCCTCAGATGATATCACTGAAAATATATCTATACAAGATCCAAAATTCCAATTCGAGGTTCAAAATGATTTCGGCTCAAATGGGTTTTATTTTATCTTCCGAAACTTCATAGAGAAAATGTTATAGCTAAAATTCCATGATGACCTGTTTGGAGCAGTGAAACCCTAGAATCTAAAGCTCTGATACCAAATGTTATGAAACCAGCTCACAAGAAGATAGAAAATATAGATCAACGGCTTCAAAATCAGCCTCCTCGAGGGGGAAACCTCCTTTACATTACACAAATGAACAATTCTTCAATGATACAAATGTAAAGTCTGCATTTCTATATATAGGAGTCTAAGGGTCCCAGTACAGTCAGAGCATACATAACAATAATATTATAGGGGCACAACAATAACAATAGTGGGCTTCTATAGGGCATAATAATAACAACATGATGACTATATGGGCACAGTAATACAATAAGGGGGTTGCACTAATAACAATAAGGGGTTACACTAGTAGTATAGGGACCTAACACTGAGGGTTGTAATGTTGATGTTGAAGGTCTGTATGGTGTGTTTCCATTGGTTCCACTTCCTTAACATGACTTAGGAGGTCGAATCATAGCATAGTGGCCTATCATCGCATGTTTACTCTGGTTGGACTGTTACTTGGGTAGATGTGGGGGGAGGGTGTTATAGAGTAGTATCAAAGCATGGTTCACCCCTGGACTAGATTGGTTGTGTTGGTCATGCATGCATGTCGGTTTCATGTGTGCCTCTTATGCTTGCATTCCATGTTCTTGTTGCAATGTCGCCATGTGGAATTTTATGGTGTTTATGTGGAATTCGTCGCTATGAGTGTATGACTAGTTACATGTCGTTATATGTAGCTTACATATATCATTCTTGTATGCTTGGTTACAAGTATTCTTTATTTATCCTTAATTATATGTGTTTATGCATGCACGTGGTGGATTACACAGTGCTTATTCATGTCAATGTTTGCATGTGGTCAAGTGTACAATGATGTAATGGTGGGTGTCATGCATGAGGTCATAGTATGTGTCATTGACATGGTCATGCATTAGTGACTGGACCCTAGCTAGAATGATGGTTGCATGGTTATAAGCTTATGTTCTATGTTCTATATTATGTCATGATTACGTTATACATGTATCACGGCAATTTGTTGATCTTGTAGACAAGGTATCATCGTCGAGCTATACTAAGGTATGCTAGTTTATTGTGATTTGGTTTTGTTGGCATCATATACCTTGTAGGAAGAATTTCAAATCGCTAGAAAGATGCTAAACTACAAAGACTCTCCCTATGAATCAAATGAGTAGTATGGTGCTGGGAATTTTTCTGATTTGGCAGATACACTGAGAAGATTAAAGGAAGAAATAAGGAGTTGTAAGGGAGATAATGACATAATCTTATAGGCACACAAGAATCTAACAGAGGTAAATGTAATGATACTTTATAGTTTGTCATATTTGCAGCGACAAGGATGACTTTGGATCAACCATGAGTAGGAGGAAAAAACTAATGGTTCATATGGTGGTAGGTGACATGATGGTCACAGGTTAGATGGAGATGACATAGTGAGGGATGGCTGATTTTTGGATGCTCTGGATAAGAGAGGTGACAGACATAGGTACCATTCTAGTTCTAGTTCTAATAGGCATGAGATCGATACCATTATCATCCGTACAGAAGGAGTGATAAGGGATACTTTCCAAATGATTTTAAGAAAGAAATGACACCAACATTTGATGCAGAGGTGAAGAAATTGCAGGATGCAGAGGCATGGTTACTTGGTATGAGGAAGTTATTCAGGTTGCATGACTATTCAAAGAACATGAAAGATAGAGTAGTTACATTTAGTCTTGAAGGTAAAGTAGACATTTTGTTGGAAGATGTGAAGAATTTCAGAGGTATACATGAGGAATACTTGACATGGAGTGAGTTTGAATGACTATTAAAGAATAAGTATCTATCAAAAAGATACTTTGATGATAGGGAAAAATAATTCTATGAGATAAAGATGGGATCTATAACAGATGATGAGTACACTAGCAAGTTCTTGGAGCTACTAAGTTATGTGCCTTACCTCATGGAGGAGGAGGCTAAGATTCAGAGATTCACTAGTGGGTTACCAATGGCATTCAAAGATAGGATTGAGTTCGATGAGCCTAGATCATTGGAGGAGGCCATCTGAAAGCTAAATAATTTCTATGAACAATCAAAGTGCAAGCCTGAAACTAAGCCAGACAGGAAAGGTGATGCAAAGAACAAGGGAAAATGGGACAAGAAGCGAGTAAGACCACATGATTAAGGTAATAAAGAGAATTTGGTGCCATCTAAGAAGTTCAATTCATCTAAAAAAGAACATGAACATTGATCGAGGAGCATAATAAGGAGCCTGTGCGGTAATGGACTTGTGGAGGAGATCATTACAGGAGATATTGTCCATAGTATCAAGGTGGTAGGCTTGAGATATATAGTGCATAGGAGGCACAAATTGTTGGGGATGTTGGTCAGAGTGTTCCTCGTATATATGTAGCATTAGATAACAAACAGGCAAACCATCACACATCTATCATAGATATGGATGGTAAGTTTTGTGATCAAGTTATTTCTATTTTGATTGACCCTAGATCTAATTATAGCTATGTTAGTATTCACTTGGTGGATAAGTGTTGTTTGAGTAAGGAATTTCATGCATAATATTGATTAGTGTAGCTGGCTACAGGTACAAAGAAGCGATTTCATTGTTGGGTAAGAGCTTGTGCATTTGATTTGAATGATATTACTACCATGTTACATTTGAATGTATTACCATTGGCATCATACAATATGTTTTGAGCATGGACTGGCTGTACCTTCATAGAACCAAGGTGGATTATTATGACAAGGCCATTGAGTGCTTGGATGACAATGAAGAACCAAGACTTTTATAGGGAAAGAAGAAAACCACATTAGTTAGGATGGTGACAGCTATGCAGGAAAAGTGCAGTCACAGGAAAGGGTGTATGTTATTCGTAGTGCACATTTCTAGTGACAAAGGAAAGGAAGTTGAGGATGCAGATATTTTGAGTACGTACCCAGTTCTACAAAAATTGCAAGATGTATTTCCTGAGGAAATTACTGAGGATCCACCATGCAGGGAGGTAGACTTTTCTATTGAGTTGGTGTCAGGGGAAACTCCAACATCAAAAGCACCTTACAGGATGAGCACACCTGAGCTGGTAGAGTTGAACTTGCATTTGAAGGAAATGTTGGGAAAGGTATACATTAGGACAAGTGTATAACCATGGGGTGCACCAATATTGTTTGTGAAGAAGATATATGGTCCTCTCAAATTATGCATTGACTACAGGTTGTTGAACAAAGTGACTATCAAGAAAACGTATTTGTTACCAAGGATTGATGACTTGTTTGATCAGTTGAAGGGACAACAATGTTCTCGAAGATTGATTTGAGATCCAGATATCTTAAGTTATGCATCAAATAGGAGGACATTTACAAGACAAATTTCTAGACTAGGTATGGGCATTATGAGTTTGATGTAGTTCCATTTGGTTTGAATAATGCTCTAGATAAATTTATTTTCTTGATGAATAATGTTTTGCATCTATATTTGGATAATTTTTTTATTGTGTTCGTTGATGACATATTGGTATATTCTAAAAATGAGGAAGAGCATGTCAAGCATTTAGCAGTAATGTTGAGATTGTTGAGAGATCACTAGTTGTATACTAAGCTCAACAAGTGTAGTTTCTTTCATACTGAGGTACATTACTTGGGGTGTGTTGTCTCCAAGGAAGGCATTGTAGTAGATTTAGAAAAGATAAGGGCCATCATGGAGTTGGTATCTCCCAGGAATGTAGATGAAGTGAGATATTTCATGGGGTTGGAAGGTTATTATAGGAGGTTCATCAGGATGTTCTCACAGATTTCTTATCCTATTATGTCATTGTAGAGAAAAGGTAAGAAGTTTGAATGGAGAGAGGATTGTGAGGCCAATTTTGAGCAACTTAAGAAGTTGTTGACACATGCACTAGTGTTAAAATTTGCAGATCTAGACAAAGAGTTTGTAGTATTCACAGATGCTTGCAAAGAAGGACTTTGTGGAGTCCTTATGTAGGATGGACATGTGGTATGCTATGAGTCAAAAAAACTGAATGAGAATGAGAAAAACTACCCCACACATGATCTTTAGTTGGCAGTGATCATACATGCATTTAAGATGTGGAGACATTATCTTTTGGGCAGGAGGTTTTGTTGATGAGTGACCATAGTGGTTTGTGATATCTATTTCAAAAACCAAATCTGAATAATGGGCTGGCTCGATGGTTGGCTACGATCAATGATTTCAATTTTGAGATCAGATATATCAAAGGTAAAGAGAACAAAGTGGTAGATGATCTTAGCAGGTGGATAATGGTAAATCACTTAGCAACTATGAGCTCCGATGGGATAGATTACATGATAGCATCTTATAGACAGGTCAACGGGATGTCAGGTATATGGAGATTATGCACAGGTTGTAATAGAGTACATGTAGTGGTACAAGTACAGGTAGATGTACAGGTCCAGGTGCATAGGATGTGGACTATTTCCTTACAGTAGATGGATTGGTTAGGTTGAGAAAGAGGAAATATGTGCCAACTAATAGTGATCTCAAGAAGGCGATCTTGAGAGAGTTTCATGTGAAACCATATTTGGGTCACCCATGTTATCAAAAGACATTGACTGCAGTAAAGAAGTTTTATTATTAGCCAATTTTGAAGAAGGATGTAGTAGAGTTTGTGGCTAGGTGTTTCGATTACTAGTGTGTGAAGGAAAAGTGTAAACATTTAGCTGGATGGCTACAACCGATTGTGATTACAGAATGGAAATGGGAGGTCATTTCCATCGACTTCATCACATGTTTTCTGACAATAGTGAGACAACATGATTACATCATGGTTGTTGTGGAAAAATTGATAAAGGTTGAACACTTCATTCCACTGATGTCTACATTCTTAGCTAGCGATGTAGCACAGGCGTTCATAATATATGTGGTCAAATTGCAAGGTGTTTCGAAGAATATCATGTTAGACAGGGATGCAATGCTCACTTCCAAGTTCTGGAAGGAGTTTTTTGCAGGTTTGGGCACAGTTTGGCCTTTAGTACAACTTATCATCTGCAGAGAGATGGATAGGTGGATGATGTAGGAGCATGAGACTTCAAGGGAAAATCTTCAAACTTATTCGTAAAATCCAAAAAAATCTATAGGCAAAGGAGTGGGGTCCTTTAGCCAGCAATTTCCATGCTTTTCTAGTTTAAGATAGGGGATAGAATTAAGAATAAAAGCATTCTGGAATAATCTCTTATGGATAAGTCATAATAAGTTTTTATGCATGATTGCTTTAGGTCACTCTACGTAAAAGGCATGATTTTGTATGGATAAGGACCGAGAGGGCTTATCTATTGTTTATAAAATGAAATAACGGGATGCTCTCAGTTACAGAGCCGAGAAGCTTTATCATCTGGGAAAAACAAAACCTCTCTATGCATTTGATTTATGTTTCTCTATTGATTCATAATTCTATGCATGAATATGTTTGATGGCTTTCTTCTGAGTCTGAATATCCATGAATTAACCTTATTTCCAATTAATATTTTGGCTGAAGCCGCTATATTGTGCTTTTCATTCATATCGGTAAGCCCAAGTTCTTTAATTTCTTTACATAGCTCTGTGGTGGAAACTTTGTTTTACACAGAGAATTTGTGAAAAAAACTTAGCCTGGATGTAGCTTTGGACTTGAAATATTATTGAATTCGGTTCATACACATGTCAGGTCGAAACCATTATCGCATCACAAGAAATGCAAGTGGAGTTGGAAGGTCCTTTAGAACCACCAAAGTCTGAAACCCCGATAGTCCGGACCCGAAACACTATATAGAAGAGTGTATAAGTTATTGGGTCCACAAGATGTATTGCATTGCAAGTTCGGTGCGGGAGGAGCCAAGCCCTGGAATAGTGGAATCGTCAATTTCCATCTCCGATAGTATTATGTATTATCGCATCGGAAGGAGAGTTGGAAGGGCCAATTAAAGCGCTTATAATGTTATTGGCATAATATGCAATTCTTTGAATTTTAAAGTGCCGATAGTGTAATTATTCAGAATTAACACGAAGACTATTTATAAGCTGCGATAGTGTTTCAAAAGTGCTGATAATGTATTTTTGTGCCTTTGGAACAAAAGCTCGTCGATAGTGTTTTATAATAATTCCTGTGGAATTACAGTTCCGCTAGGTACAGAAGGCTCTGTTTATAAATTGTGGTTGATAACAAAGGTTGGAGTGTACCAGAGGAAAACTCGTGAAGCTACCTATAGATGACTGATACACCTCTTGAACCAGAAAGAGGAATTAAGCTGAAATTGAAGAAATTATATCAAGCTTTGGTCGTTTTTCCATATCGTCAGCACCAAGCCCACTATTAGTGGTATCAGAGCAACCAACTGGCATTGAATTGAATCTCAGAAGCAGGAGAAGGAAAGTTACTATGACTTTCAGAGTTGGAAGAGGACAAGCACGTGGTGGAAGAGGGCGTCCTATTGCAAATGTTGAAGTAATGGAAGTTGTGCAATAGGTGCAAGCTAGATTGGATGCATTAACAACAGGCAGAAATATAGATGACGGAGATGTTAGTGAACTTGAGGTTGAAGTTACAGAGGAGGAAGCTGTATCAGTTACCCCTGAGAAGAGATTCTTCCAGTGAGTGTTGAGATCCACAGCTAGGCCAAAGACTGAGGTTCCAATATATGAAGGAGGATTGAATCTAGAAGAATTGATAGACTGGATTAATGGCATGGAGAAATTCTTCGATTAGGAAGAAACAAAAGATGAGAAGAAAGGCAAGTTTGTTGTCACCAAGTTAAAAGGCCATGCAACACCTTGGTGGGATGGTGCATAGGGAAAAATAAAAATACTTAGCAAGCAACCTGTCAAGAATTTGAGCAGAATGGTAGGAAAGCTAAGAGGTAAGTTTTTACCAAGTAATTATCAGCAAACTTTGTTCAGAAAGATGCAAAATATTGGACAGAGATCTATGACAATAAAAGAATACATAGAGGAATTCTATAAGGTCAGCATAAGAGCTGGAGAAGCCTAGGATACAGACGAGAAGGTGGCTAGATAAGTGAATGGCCTTAGGATGGACATTCAAGATGAGATAAGTCTACTGTCTCCTAAAATAGTAGAGGAAGTTTATCATATAGCACTAAAAGCTGAAGAAAAACTCATGAGGAAGCAGTCTGCCAGAGGGAGAGGTGCTTTCTGAGGAAGGGGAAGTTAAGGTGGTAGAAGGAGATCTACAACACCTAAAGATGGAGATAGAAACAACTCAACCTAGCATGCACCCACGGGAGGTGATGCAAGAGGCAGAGGGAGTTTCTCTAGAGGAAGAGGAGGCAGAGGAAGAGGAAGAGAAGTAAGATGTTATAGATGTAACAAGCTGGGACACAAAGCTTTTGAGTGCCCAAATAATGCAGGAACAGTCTAGAGGAATGCAATTGTTGCTCCAGTTGAGGGAGAAGCACCAATAGGAGTAGTGGTAGAAGAAGAAAATATACCAGAGAGGGGAGAATCTTTGGTAGTTAATAAAGTTTTGCTCAAGCCAGCAAAGGAGATAGTTGAACCATCACAAAGAAAGACTTTATTCAGGACAGTGTGTAAAGTTCAAGGGAAATGTTGTCAGATGATCATTGATAATGGCAGCACTGATAATTTGGTCTCTACAGAAGTGGTGGAAAAATTGAAGCTGAAGACAATGAAACATCCAACACCTTACGTGTCATGGTTGCAAAAGGGACATCAACCATTAGTGAATGAACAATGTGAACTGGAATTTCAGGTGGGAAAATATAAAGATAAAATTGTATGTGATCTGATGCCAATGGATGTGTGTCACATTTTGCTTGGAAGACCTTAGAAATATGACAGAGGAGCCATACATGATGGAAAAAGAAACACCTACAAGTTTGGAAAGGATGGTGTCAATCATACGTTGTTGCCCCTACTAGAAGATGTACCAGGAAAGAAGAATGATCCAAAAACTCTGTTATTAGGAGGAAAGGAATACTTCAAGCAGATTGAAGAGAATGAGGTAAATTTTTTTGTAATTTGCAAGCCTAAGGTAATAATGACTTCTACTAAAATTTCTGATTTTCCCATTGAAATTCAAGAAATGTTTGAGAAATATTGTGATATTATTGTTGATGATTTTCCAAATGAGTTGCCACCCATTAGAAGAATTAGCCATCATATAGATTTTATTCCTAGAGCAAGTCTACCTAACAAAGTAGCTTATGGAATGACTCCTATAGAAAATGAAGAGGTTAGAAAGCAGGTGCAAGAATTGCTTGACAAAGGACTGATCAGAGAAAGCTTGAGTCCTTGTGTAGTGCCAACAGTGTTGAGTCCAAAGAAAGATGGAGGCTGGAGAATGTGTACAGATTCAAGAGCCATCAATAAAATCACAATCAGGTACAGATTTCCTTTACCTAGAATTGAAGATTTAATGGATTGCTTGAGTGGAGTAAAGTATTTTTCAAAACTAGATCTTAAAAGTGGGTATCATCAGATAAGGATAAGAGAAGGGGATGAGTGGAAAACTGATTTTAAGACAAATGAGGGATTGTATGAGTGGAGACTAATGCCTTTTGGGTTGTTAAATGCACCAAGTATGTTTATGAGACTTGTGAATAAAGTTTATAAAGATTTCATTGGTGAATTTGTAATAGTATATCTGGACGATATATTAGTTTACAACGAGTCTAAGGAGTAGCATATGAGGCATTTGAATTATGTCTTACAAAGGATGCAGTAGGAGAAATTATTGCTGAATTTGAAGAAGTGTTCATTCATGAAAGAGGAGCTAGTGTACTTGGGTTTTGTTATTTCTGCTGAAGGGTTGAAGATGGATTCGGAGAAGATCAAGGCAATTATGGAGTGGCCTTCACCCAAGAGTGTTTTTGAGGTAAGAAGTTTTGATGGTATTGCTAGCTTTTATAGAAAATTCATCAAGAATTTGAGTAAGATCAATGCACCTATTATTGAGACCGTAAAGAAGGATAAACAACCATTTAAATGGATTGTTGAAGCATAAAATAATTTTTAGCTGTTAAAGAAGAAAATCACTAAAAAGCCTATTTTGGTTTTAGCTGATTTTAGTAAGCCTTTCCAAGTGAAGTGTGATGCTAGTGGAGAAGCTATTGGAGGTGTTTTAATCTAGGAAGATAGACCAATAGCCTATTTTAGTGAAGAGTTGAATGATTCAAAGAGAAAATATTCTTCTTATGATAAGGAGTTCTATGTAGTTGTGCAGTAATTGAAGAAATTGACACATTATCTAATGTCAAAGGAGTCCATACTTTATTCAAATAACCATGCACTACAGTATATTATGTAGCAGCCAAAGCTTAGCCAGAAACATGCCAAATGGGTAGAGTATCTTCAAGGTTTCCATTTTTTTTTAAGCATATAAATGGCCAATCAAACAAAGTTGTAGATACCTTAAGTAGGAGGAATGTATTATTTGAAGGGAGTCAAATACAAGTGTTGGGTTTTGATTTTCTTAAAGAATTGTATGAAACAGATCCAGATTTTAAAGAGGCATTTGAAGCTTGTAAAAAACCTATTTTGATGGATAGGAGTAAATGGTTGGAATACATACAAGATGCACTGTTGTTTAAGAAAAATCAGCTGTGCATACCAAACTACTCAATGAGGGAGAATTTGATCAAAGAAAAACATAGTGGAGGACTTGTAGGAAATTTTGGTGTAGAGAAGACTTTTCAACAGTTGAACAGATTTTATTTCTGGCCGAAAATGAGATCTGAAGGGGAGAAATATGTGAAAACTTGCAATGTCTGTCAACATGAAAAGGGAAGGAGCCAAAACACATGTTTGTATATTCCATTACCAATTCTAGATAGGCCTTGGGATATGGTAAGTATGGATTTTGATTTGGGTTTACCAAAGACTCATAGAGGTAATGATTCAATTTTTGTTGTGGTGGACATATTTTCAAAAATGGCACACTTTATTCCATGTTATAAGACAAGTGATGCTTCTCACATTGCTAATTTATTTTTTAAGGAGGTTGTAAGATTGCATGGGTTACCTAAGAGTATTGTCTCAGATAGGGATTCCAAATTTGTTGGAAATTTATGGAGGACACCATGGAAGAAATTGGGAACTAAATAAAGTTTCAATTCTACCTATCATCCACAAACTGATGGACAGATTGATGTTGTGAGCAGGAGTTTGGGAAATCTTTTAAGGAGCCTTACTACAGAACATCCAAAGTAATGGGATAAAGTATTGGCACAAGCTGAATATGCATATATGACTCACCTAACATGAGTACAAGATAGATTCCATTCCATATTGTTTATAGAATGCATCCAAGAGGAGTAGCTGAGTTAAGAAACTTGGGAAAAGAAGAGATGAGAAGTGCAGAGGGTGAAGATTTTACTTCAGAAATGCAAGCAGTACATGAACAAGTGAAACAACAGCAGTAGGATAGCAACATCAAGTACAAGACTAGAGCGGACATGAGAAGAAGAGAGGTGAAATTTGAAGCTGGAGATCTAGTTTTAACACATCTCAGAAAGGAGAGGTTTCCAAAGAGGGAGTATAACAAACTGAACTTAAAAAAAATTGGACCATGCAGAGTGTTGAGAAAATTTTCTACAAATGCCTACAAGATTGAATTACCTCCTGATGTTGGAATATCACCAATTTTTAATGTTGCGTACCTATACGAGTATGAAGGTGAAACTACAGATGATACAACACAAGATCAAGAGACCTAAGAGATTGACTGGGTAAAACATTTACCGACAGCAACGAATTTGTAGCCAAAAAGAATTCTAGACAGGAAGGTGTTTAAGAAAACAAGGGGACAAGAGTACTTCAAATATTTGGTAAAATGGAAGGACTAGCCAACCGCTGAAGCTACTTGGGTTACATAAGACATGCTATATAAACTGGGCAGTTCTGTAGATGAACTCATGGACAGGAGCCCATGAAGAATTTTTTCCGCAGGAGTCTGATGCAGTTGCATGAGACTTGGAGGGAAAATATTCAAACTTATTCCTAAAATCCATAAAAATCTACAGGCAAAGGAGTGGGGTCATTTAGCCAACAGTTTCCATTTTTCTATTTTAAGATAGGGGATAGAATTAAGAATAAAAGCATTCTGGAATAATCGCTTATGGATAAGTGATAATAAGTTTTTATGCATGATTTCTTTAAGTCACTCTATGTAAAAGGCATGCTTTTGTATGGATAAGGATTGAGAGGGATTATCTATTGTTTATAAAATGAAATAATGGGACACTCTGAGTTAGAAAGCTCAGAAGCTTTATCATCTGGGAAAAAAACCTCTCTGTGGATCTGATTTATGGTTCTTTGTTGAGTCATAATTGTATGCATGAATCTGTTTGATGGCTTTCTTTTGATTCTAAATATCCATGATTAACCTTATTTCCAGTTAATATTTTGGCTGAAGCCTCTATATTGTGCCTTTCATTCATATCGGCGAGCAGTGGTTCTTTAATTGCTTTACAAAGCTCCACGGCGGAAACTCTATTTTACACAAAGAATTCGTGAAAAAAACTTAGTCTGGACGTAGCTCTGGACTTGAAATATTATTGAATTCAGTTCATACCCATATCGGGTTCGAACCATTATCGCATCGCAAGAATCACAAGTGGAGTGGGAAGGTCCTTTGGAACCACCAAAGTCTGAAACCCCAACAGTCCGGACCCAAAAAGCTATAGAGGAGTGTATAAGTTATCGGGTCCGCAAGGTGTATAACATCGCAAGTTCGGTGTGGGAGGAGCCAAGCACTAGAATAGTGGAATTGCCAATTTCCATCTTTGATAATACTATGTATTATTGCATTGGAAGAAGGAGAGTTGGAAGGGCTGATTAAAGCACCGATAGTGTAATTGGCATAATATGCAATTCTTTAAATTTTAAAGTGTCCACAGTGTAATTCTTTAGAATTAACACGAATATTGTTTATAAGCCATGACAGTGTTTTAAAGCATTGATAATGTATTTCTGTTCCTTTGGAACAAAAGCCTGCGGATAGTGTTTTAGTATAATTCCTGTGGAATTACAGTTTCCGTTGGTACATAAGGCTTTGTTTATAAATTGTGGCCAATAACAAAGGTTGGAGTGTACCAGAGGAAAACTCGTGAAGCTTCCTATAGATGAATGATACATCTCTTGAACTAGAAAGAGGAATTAAGCCAGAACGTGAAGAAATTATATCAAGCTTTGGCCGTTTGTCCATATCGCCAGCACCAAGCCCACTAGTAGAGAGGGTCAACCATATATTGGAGGACATGTTGAGGGTGTATGTGATGCATCAACAACAGAAGTGGGAAGAGTATCTTCTACTGGTAGAGTTCACTTACAACAATGGGTATCATGAATCTATAAGGATGAATGAATTTGAGGCACTGCATGGGTAAAGTTACAATACTCCTATCAGTTGGAGTGATCCAGTTAATAGGGTGTTGATTGGAACGGACGTGTTGGCAAAAATGGAATAGGAAATGCAGGTTATAAAGAAGCATATAAAGGCATCAAATGATAGGGAGAAGAGGTATGCATATAATAAGAGGTTGTTCAAGGAGTTTAGGGTTGGGGAATAGGTGTACTTGTGCATCAAACCGAAGAAGATCTCCTTACAGATTGGATCATGTGCGAAGCTGGCACCACATTGTTTTGGACCCTTCAGTATTGTTGAGAGGATTGGGCCAGTAGCCTATTGACTTTCTTTACCTTCGACAGTGAAAGTTCATGATGTTTTCTATGTGTCATTTCTTAATAAGTATGTTAAAGAAGTTGATCATGTTATTGACTTGTATGTATTGCAGCTACAACCAGATGGAGAATTCCAGTCGTAGCCTCAATGTATACTGTAGAAAAAGGTTCTCATGCTTCGTAACCAAGAAATCGAGCAAGTTAAAGTGCAATGGAATCATTTTGGGCCCGATGAAGCTACATGGGAGATGGCAGAGTAGATGCACATTATGTATCCTTCCTTGTTTTTTGGTTGAGGCAAAGTAGTTTTGGTAGGATGTTTGGTATCTATCTTGGTATATGTTTTGGTATATATGTTGGTGATGTTTGGTATATGTACATATGTATATGGATGTAAATACTGCCATGATCTATCTTATAAATCTCCAATAAGTGGTATGGTTGTCATGTCACTATGATGTTATCTATGTTATTTTTTCATGTTGGTTTGCTTTTGAGCAGGTTGATTATTGTAAATTCTACAATGAGCTAAGTTATAAAGCTCCATCGACATTATGTTTTTCTTACAACAACCTTGTGCTTATAGGTTTTTTTTAAAACCGAGTATGGTCTTCCCCCAAGGGGGAGGAATCTGTAACAACTCTGGTGAAAGCTCCATGTAATAAAAGTTAATAAAGGCAAATAATAACCATGGTTGATGGGACACTTATTCCAAGATTAATGTTGGAAAATACATCCTAGTGTGGGTGTTCATTGATCTATTAATGGCTATGGAAATTAGCAAAGGAAATGGCTAACGCTTTGGAAAGGCAAATGGAATTTTTGGCACATTTATTTATGAAAATAATGGAAATTAGGAGAAAAGGGAGGTGAAAGGTCACAGGTTGCATGTGAGGAGGAAATTGAAGGAAAATATTGGAAAATGAAGAAAATAGAGGCGTCATTCATAAAAAGGCTTCCGAGGGTCAATTGGTAACCTTTTTCCAGTTCAGCTTTGGAGCTCTCTCATTATTCTCTCTCTCTCTCTCATACTCTTGGATACCTAGTTTTCTTGGAGCATTCTTAGAGGTTATGGCACACTTGGATCTCGGAGCAAGAAGGAAAAGGAAAAGCAGGAAAGTGCAAGAGGCCATCGAGATCAACAACTACAGTGGATTCCACTTGCAGGTATATAGTTTCATGTATGTTTTCCACACTTGTTTCAGCATGCATGTCATATGCATGTGGTTTGTTGGTTATGATTTGTCATTGGCATGGAGTATGATTGTGATTGATAGTGGATTTTCTTAGCCCTGCAATTTCCTCGATAGCCATGGTGAATGTGGGTTTCTTTCCTTGTTTTGTTTTGGGTTGGTTCTCATTTTTCCTTAGCTTGGGTTGAGCTACTAGTTCTTGGAGCCTTGGTTGGACAAACACTTTGGAGCTTTGTAACATCTTGGGTTGAGTTATGAGTCTTAGAGCCTTGGTTGGAAAAACTCTTAGGAGCCCTTAGTGGGTTGAGTTACTAGTCTTGGACCCTTGATTAGACAAATTCTCTAGAGCCTGGTATAAACTATGGGTTGAGTTACTAGTTCTAGAGCCTTGGTTGGAACAAATGCTTTGGAACTGTCCTAGAAGGCTTGGATAGAGACCAATATGATGATGATTTTTTTATGTCCGATTGTGAGGTGGAATAACTATTTGATGGGTTGAGGGGGTTGGCCTCTGAAAGCCCTGAATGGTTTTGGATTGATGTTTTCTATGAGATCTCACATTCATTCTTGGAATATGGCACAGTGGTGAATGGACGAAGAGAGATTTGGCTTAGCCATTCTACAGTTGAGTGGAATGTAAAAGTGCCATCCCAAGTTTGTGTTTGTCATCATTAATACAAGGTTATTTCTCCTTGTATTTCTTTGACTATTATAATGGTTCACATGTGGATTATATGGTTGTGATTTCCTTGGTATTTCTATTTCTATTATGTTGTTTATGTATATGTTTTATAAGAGTATTTATGTATGGATTTCATCATTTTTTTACTTGTAAATGAATTAACAATGTATCTATGACCTAATGGATGAAATGGTAGTTAATGTGTTGAGGCATCAACACCTCTCAGCTAAGTATGAGACGCCTATGCTCTCATTTGTTATTTACACCTATAGATTATATATTTGTGATATGTTTGACGAAATACTTGTCATGGCTAGTAGGGGTCTAGTCAAGGTCTTATTCAGGTAATTACATTTTTACTATCATTTCCCTATTATCTTACTATTCTTAAGGTGTCATTAAATTCTGAGTAGTGACTTAGGCCCTGGTCCTAAAAAAGTGGCTCAAATCCCAAGGATTTTGGTGCATCACTGACCAAAATAGTCCCTGGACGTTGGCATGCCTATAGCATGGAAGCGTTTGGCGGTCTAGCAGTCCAAAATCATAATGGGACCCAAGGGTTGGTTGACAAAAAAGTTGGCATGGTTCTTGAGGGTCCTAATGCTGATGTTGAAGGTCTGTATGGTGTCTTTCTATCAGTTCCACTTCCTTGACGTGACTTATGAGGTCGAATCATATCATACTAGCTTCTTGTCACATGTTTACTCTAGTTGGTCGGTTACTTGGGTGGATGTGGGAGGAGTGTGTCACAGGGATTGAGTCAAAGGGGCATGGATTCTAGAGCTGAGGATGAGGTTGCTTGCTTGGGATGTTGAGGTTTTCTTATGTAGAAAAATTTGAATTGTTTGGAAAACCATTAAAAGCTAGCTGGCAAATTTAATGAATTCCTTTTTATCATAATTAAATGGATTGCAAGAAGGGGTACGATGAGCCATGTTGCTTTGGAAATCACTCACAAGGAAGAAAGTGTTGGTATTATGGTGTGCATGGTTCTAGCTAGATGATGTTGGCATCAATTCATGATGGAGACTAGCTCATATTGGCATTGATGTCAAACCTATGTAGTTTAGTTGATGTTAGGATGCCTTCCTTGAAGCATGGTTCTAGGTGGTTGAGTTGGCATTGAGTTGGTAATGTTGACCTAGAAGACAACAAACAAGGGTTAGCATGACTACCAACAAGTCCTCCAGTCTCCCAAAACACATACACAAGCTGCAACGCATCTGAACAAACCTGTAATCATCGCTGCAACACACTGTAGCACCTCAACAGTATCATCATCATCATCATCATCATCATTATGAGGCCAAATCATCATAGAAACAAGTGTTTTGTGCCTTTTTTATACCTATTTCATATACTTTATTTCCCAAGTTTTGATCCTTTTTCCTTCCAGGCCAATAAAGCTTCACAGGTTAATCACCTTTTCCTTATTAAGAACAAACTATTTTGCCATCATGTTATTTTTCCATTCT
Source organism: Pinus taeda (assembly GCA_000404065.3). Classification (NCBI taxonomy): domain Eukaryota; kingdom Viridiplantae; phylum Streptophyta; class Pinopsida; order Pinales; family Pinaceae; genus Pinus; species Pinus taeda. The sequence goes on from APFE030041236.1 coordinate 631,486, forward strand.
TGTTAAATATAATGATGCAATATTCCTTTTTATGGCTAACTGGGGTAAGAATTGGAGAAGTCCTTGGATCCTACCCTCTTTTTCAGGTGTTTCTTGTGAGAACGAGGTTGTGGAAAGAACAACCGCGCTGATTGGTCTAAGAGTAGGATGGAACAGATTTCTATTATACTCTATGTGTTATTATATATCTTGTTGTTATAGGTGTTGTTGTTACACTGCGTTGCTGTTATAGGTTACGCTGTTACACCTCAAGTGTCGTTACAAGGTTATTGTTACCTAGTGATTGTTGTTACAACACAAACCTTCATTTGACTGCAGGATGTTGTTACAGCGTAGTTGGGAAATTCATGGGTGGTATTCCATGCAACAACTATTGGAAGTTATGAATTGTTTATTTAGAAAGTGACATATCCAAGAGGTTGTGATCTTAACCACTGTATTTGAATAACATTCGTATTTAGGAACTGGTTATAACGATTTCTATTTTATGATCAACATGAGAATCATGAGATTCTCATGACTGATCTATTCTTGATTTTAGGTATGTAATAACTATAAGAGAAGCTTAATCTCTCAGGTACAGGAGATGACATAGAGAGAAATGTTATTTTGATCTTGTAACTTTTAATTGTTTTTAGTATCAAAGACACTGTGATGATGTTGTTGATGTTTTTAAGTTGATTCTTTAACTAATATTGTGTTCATTCATATGCCCCTGCTAGGAGGAAGGGCCCTCCTATTTAGCAGGGACTGCAATAGTAGAGTAGCTGTATATTATTGTTTCTACCTTTTATTGTTTTTATGGTTTTTTGTTGTCACTGTATAATTTGTAGAATATATTTGCTTCAGTTCCAAAATTAGGTTATGTTGTTACAGCAATTTGATTAGTAGTATGGTAGTTGACCAGATGGTGTAGTTATCAGTACAGTGTATGGCACACCTTTTCTCTAGTAACTGTGAAGTGTGATTTCATTTCTGTAGAGTGTTTTAATTTCTGCATAAATTATTTAGTTTCTGCAATTGATTCAATAACATTCTTTATTGTTTTCTATTTTCACTCTGGGCTGTAGCGTATTAGCACAGATATTGCAAACTCCTTTAAAATAACAGACCTACCCTAGGTTGACAATTAAATGGTTTTAGTCTTGGTAAATTAGGATTGATTAAAAAATAACTACATTTTTGTGCCATTGCTGGAGATGGAAATTGATGATACAGTCTGCCAAGTTGTTTGTTTGATGATAGAGTATTCCTAGTTCACAATTGTTGGGTGGTAAGATGAGAGGTAAGAACTTGCACATCTCTCTAACATTCCTAGGTGTGCTCACCATTGTGATCACTAGGGCACTTAGGGTGTGGAATTTTGGTGTTTTCTTAAAGCATGTCTTTAGCTCTTCTATTGCTAGGTAGTAAGATGAGAGGTAAGAAACTGCACATCACTCTAACATGCCTGGGTAGGCTCACCAATATCGAAGACTGAGACACTTAGGTTATGAATTAATACACATAAGGTCCATGTATGCAACTATAGGAATTATATAAATACCAAAATGACCCCCCTACTCTAATTAGTCACAGGAAAAATGGGTCATAAAAAGGAAATGAAGAGTGTAGATTTGGGAAGGAAAACATTTATCCATGAACCAATCTCAAGGGAAGAAAACAAGCAGTCAAGTTCTCAAAAGGATGTAAGGAGAATATGGCCACAAAAAGTTGTTACTCCCATAACAGGGACAAAAACCTCCAATTCCTCTGTTTCAGGACCATACCATTCTAAAGCTAGTGAAAACACTCCCAATATTAAGCATCCAATTCAGGAGCAATAAGGGGAAGCTAGTAACCAGAACATTAGGACTAAGGAAAAAGGGGAAACTAGATGGGGTCATCAAAAACCTGAAACATGAGAGCACTTATTGCTTTATCAATATTCACATTTAGGTAACGCAGTAAAACAACCAGCCATGAAGCCTCCCGAGCTACAAATTTCTCCTGCAAGACAATCGCAAGAACAATTTGAAGAATGTCCATTAGAGAAAGGACAAGAAGGGTTAGCAATGGGGGACAAAAATAACAACAACACTAAAACATATGCTACTGTCACCACCTTTAAGTTTCCAATTGGGGATATCAGAGGCGAGGCTCCCTTGAAAAATATTCCTTTATCATCCTTACCATCATTTCATGGAATGATTGTAGAAGACCCTAACACATTCTTCTTTGAATTTTATGTCTTGTGCGGGAGTTATGAATATGTTTCAGATGCTCAGAAATTAAAATTATTTCCTGCTACTCTAAAAGGATTAGCCCTCAGATGGTTCATGGGGTTAGGTTCCATTTCTATTTGAACATGGAGTGACATGAAGGAGACATTTTAATCAAAGTATCAAGATTATTATAGAACCAACGACTTAAGAGAGGAAGTATTCCAGATGATACAAAAGGATGAAGATAGCCTAGAGGACTATGTGGAGTGGTTCCATTAGAATTTGCAGAGGTCTAAATATAATGATTTATATCACGAGATCTTGAAGACCATATTCATAAGAGGACTGAGGGAAAACCACCTTGATACCCTGAATCTATTAACAAAAGGGGACATACCTCAAGAACCATTTGCCGAAATCATAAATCTTTGTGTGAGATGCTCTACAGGATCATTGAAGGGAAGAAGCACAATCCGAGATGCCTCCACCCAAATAAAAAAATGTCAAGTGGAGGAGTACCTAGAGCAGATATCGGGAATTTATTTGAAAATTTCAAAAACGACATGCTTAGTAATCTATCTTCCTAGATAATGACATCGCAGATCAAGAAGAAACAAGGAGAAGATGATACACCTCTAGCTATGTTATGTTCAAATTGTCGGAAGAAAAATCCCTTCAGGGAGTGTGAAATGAACAACATCAGCTTATGCAATATTTGTGAGATGGAACATTCTACAGGTCAACGTTTGGGGTTTCCTAGACTGAAAGTAGTACTAAGATAATCAAGTGAATAAGTTGAGTGCTCTTATTTCATCGCACCCAGGAGACCATGGTAGCCACGACCTCTAGGTATGTCCCAAGATTTTTCTTCTTTTAATTCGTGTAATAATGCATATAACACTCAGCAATATCTAGCCCCAAGAGTTAGCTTAGTTGGTCAAAAATTAGTGCCTCACCATCGAGAGGTCACAAGGTCCAATCTCCCCAAAGCCCTTGGGGTCAAGCCTTGCTAGTGGGCCATGGGGCTAGATTCCCTTTGGGGTCAATCAACCCATATTTTTCCATGGATGTAGTGCCACTCATTAACCAGGGTGTTCATGAACCACAACCTAAAAAAAATAAAAAATAAAAAATAAAACACTCAGCAATATCTATGGAAATAATCTGCTCCTTCTCCAACATAGTTTCCTTTGCCCCTAGAACTAGTTGTCCACCTCTCCATCTATTCAATATCCTCCATCTCAACCATATCCTTGGAATCAGAACTAGAGGGGGACTGCCCAAAGAACAATGGCATCTTGATTACCAATGAAACAACAGATATAATTGCCCCCTTTCAAAACCCTTGTTCCTACACCACCTATGTGACCCCAATTACCTATGCAACCTAACCCTTACCCAAATAATAAATCAGCCTAGAGCATAGCGGCTCTGATTACCTTCCAGACATACCTTATCACTCCCGTTGGACTTAATGAAATTCAACTATAGTCAGGTAAGGTGATTAAACCAAACCACTCCCCTATCATCACCATGGAGGAATGTGAACCTTCTAGAGGAGGTATAGTAGATCTTGAGGCGGATGTTACACCTGTAACAACTGATACAGAGAAAACTATTATGCCTATAACAACCAACCTGAGACTAGCTGTTACTCCTATAAAAACCAACTCGAGTAAGACTAATACACTTGTAGTATCTGATTCGAATTTTATGACTCAAGATCCTTTGTATCCTCAGAGATTAACTGAGACTGGAATGACCTCATGACCTGAATCTGATTTCCTCAGGGAGCTGCAAAACCTGCAGGTACGAATTCCTCTGCTGCAAGCTCTTAAAGAAGTACCTATTTATGCCAAAATAGTACAAGATCTGTGCGTTAAGAAAACTAGAAGGAAACCTAAGGTTGTTGTTACCATACACGTGATGGGGAAATTGTCTGAATTAATGACTGCTCAACCTCTTTTAACCAAGTACGATAATCCTGGAAACCCTACGGTTACTCTCTATATTAATGGCTAGCCCATAACTAATACATTGATTGATCTTGGGGCAGGCATTAATGTGATGACAAAGGACCTATTTACCACCCTGGGGCTACATGGACTTAGACATACGCCTAATGTACTTGAATTAGTAGACAAGTCCCGTGTTAAACCTGAGGGAGTATTAGAAGATATTGTAATCAAAATAGATTCCTCGAGGTATCCGGTTGACTTTCTTATCTTAGAGACAAAATCGAACCTGGGGGGACATCCTTTGATTCTAGGTAGACCTCCATTGCCCACTGCAGATGCATTTATAGGATGTAGATCCAGATCTATGATGATTTCAGATGGCCAAGCTACAAAGAACCTTAACCTTTACCCCACAAAATTAAATATGGATTTGAACAATCCCTGGTGGGATGAATTTGAACCCGAATCAGATCTTTCCCTACCGCTTCTCATTTTTGTAAAAACCTAGTATTTCAAGGATGAGACAAAAGATGATATCATTAATGGATTTATTAGTAACTCACTTTTTGTTGCTTCTATTGAAAATTTAAAGGAGGAAGGTGAGGTATAAGATATAAAATTTGAACGTATGAGAACCACTCTGCATAATGACAACATTCTAGTCGAAATAGAAGCAGGAAGGTATTTGAACACTAACTCGAACTTGACTACTGAGAAAAAAATTCCTTGTTATAGCTATTACAAAAATACAAAAAGGCATTTGCATGGGACTACATGGATATGAAAGGGATTCATCCCAACCTCTGCACTCACCACATTTATTTGAAAGATGGTTGCAAACTAATTAGACAATCGCAGTGCTGCATGAACCTTGCACTGAAGGAGGTAGTGAAAGAAGAATTACAAAAACTCTTAAATGCTAACTTTATCTCTTTTACATCTGATAGTCAGTGGGTGTCTCTGGTTTTCGTTGTCCCTAAGAATAATGGAAAGTGGAGAGTCTGTGTGGATTACAGAGAACTCAATAAGGCCACTCAAAAGGACCACTGTAGCTGACATAACAACTTTAATTCACTATTCAAAGGTAGCATGGTAAAATCTTGGTAGGATCCACGAGCTTTCCTTTAGTCGACATTATATTCTGCAAGACTTGGCTATGCATTTGACTAGGATGGGGCCTATAAATAAACATAAAAATCTTTTTATGCCTCGGAAAGTAGACTCTATTTTGAAAAAGTGGAAAAAGGTTTTGAAAGGTACATTTGATGCTGAGATTGGTTCCTTCTGCATAGGTTTGGTGGATACTTCTTTCTCCTCTCATGGTCATTTATGACCATTTTTCAATATCAAACTTCCTCACTTGATCAAAATCTTGGAGTCTTTTACATTCTACCTGCACATTTTTTTATTTTGAATGTGTTGATTTCTATATTATTGTATGTCAAGGTCCAATGCAGGAGAAGGATTGGTGTCATACATAAATTTCATAATTACCATTAAGTTACTCAAACAAAATGTTTGATACATGAAAAAAATAAAAACAAAAACAAAACTCTACATATGCATTTTTGTACCTTCTCTCCTTCAAGAAAATAATTTTCAAGTTTTGCTTCACATTGTTCAATCGACCTTCTTTGGAAAAGTTATGATCTTCCACCATGTTACATGGGGATCTATCTTAGCTAAGAAAATTCAACTGCATGAAGTTGACTTCACAATTTTATTGTATGTTGGTTCTAATCCTTGGAGACACGTATAATAGGGTGTGTATATCTATCAAGAACAAAATTTTGCCAAACAAACAAATATAGATTGAATTTTGCAAAGCCATATGAAAGTTCCATGCGATTTTTAAGGATGCCAAACTTGTGTTACCAATATGAATAACACAACCAACTTCAATTGCAATACAATAAAAATCTAGAAGTTTGAGTGACAAATCATCAAAAGTCTCCTAACTTGAATTACAATAAAATAAAGAGCTAAAAATTTTGAATGTTACTCATTAAAAATCAATGAACAATTTTAGACTTAGCTAATTGTTTGATTGGGTGTTAATTACTTTTAGGATAGATTTACTATTTTGGAAAAAATTTCATAGGTATCCATGTGACGATTCCAGAGAATGTCTAATATGCATAGACTCGAAACGCTAATAAAATGGGAGATACCCACAAGAGAAATTTTACTGAATAGGGACCTCAAATGCTAATAATAGGGGCGATGCCCACAAGAGAATGTTTATTATGCAGATACCCCAAATGCTATTAAAGTAAACAAATCTTGCACATGAGACACAACTTCTAGAGGCAATGATTTGTATAGAAAACCATAAAACTAAATCATGATTATACTTAAGGTGTTGAATCTATGTTGTATTTGCAATAGTTGAGAAGTCGTGCAAGAGTCAATAAGTTTATATTTTTGTTCCAAACCCATGATCAACTAGCAAGGAGGAACCACCTTTTCAAGCATTGATCCATCTACATCACAAAATTCGTGTTGAGAATCCTTGGGAACTCTCATTGAGGATTTCATTATCTATAGAGTTTTGTTTTATTATATAATAAGTCTCTACATTGTGAGGAGATTAATAGGTAGGGTTGAGATCATTGGTAGAATGTTTTGTTGAAGGTGAATATTCTATGTGACAGATTTATGCTTGTTGTGAATGCATAGATCAAGTAGCTTAAATATAGATCAATTGATGAATAAGAAAAGCATAAGTGATTCATGGTGATGAGATGGGTTTATATTTTTGGTATATGATTTCTATGGAGTGAAGGAAACATTTTTGTTGTTGTAAAATATTTTGAATGTTTATTGTACATAATTTGAATGTTTATTGCATGATCCGTAGTCTTGGTCCATGTTGTAAAAATTTTGATCTCCCTAGGTGATTTGTAAGCCCCGTTAAGTCAAACCTACATGCATTAGTGTGTAGCTTGTCTCTATCTATTGTGTAGAAAGAGAATGTGACATCAAGTTATGGAATTAACCACTAGGTAGGTACAAGGGTGTTAGGTGTACTCGTATCTAAGATTGATGGATAATTATATAATATGGTCTTTGGTTAAGGAGGAGAATGGGTGATGAAGTAATATTGAAATGTGAGGGACCAAGTTAGATGGAGTTTAACATGTTCATAAAACATGTAGGGGAAAAGGATTCCTAGAAAATTAGCGAGTACAATAGAGGACACCTATGAAACTCAATAGATGATATTCTTTTTATATGGACATTAATAATCAATGGTATGTAGGTATAAGAGGGAGAAAAAGACCTATGAAACTCCATAGATGGTATTATTTTTATATGAACATTAATAATCAATGATGTGTAGGTACAAGAGGGAGAAAAATAAAGCCCATTATGAAGAAAACCCAATTGAAGTGGATGCCTATAATAGATATAGTGCTTTTGGAGGAACTATAGTAGAAAAGTGTATTGTATGGAGTAGATTAGATGGTTGAAAAATGTAGATAAAGGAGTGTGGAATATGACAAATTATGACTTTTATGTAGTGTATAAGAAAGTATATAGTGTCATGTTTGGCTTAATGTAGTGATGTTTGAGAATGTATGCACCTCATAGTTGGATGAGTGGAGATTGGTCAATTGTGATGTAATCCCGATGTAGTTCTAGTTTGAAACACTTTGTAACTATAGGTTTGTGGTAATCCAAAACCACTCATTGTGATGGTTGAGGAACAACAGAGAAAACCTAGAGCATCCTAGAGCATGGATGAGGGTGCTGACAAAACCTAAACCATCGTTACAGGTAATAATAGAAAGCCCAAAATAATGATGATGCAAAGGAAGTTACAGAGACATGTATAGGAATGCTGACAAGTAATGGAAAAATGGTTGAATGATGTATGCACAGGAAAAATCCTATTAGAATAGTGGTTGCAACAATAGGTTACCCATGCATTGGGTGGATGGTTGTTCATTTATATGGATGTCAACATCATAGAAGTATGATATAAAGATAAGTATGATAAAAATAATAGGTTGAACTAAGCATAGATATTGTTGATCAAGAGGATCATGTGCTACAAAGGAAGACAAGTTGGGTGTGGTAAAGAAAATTCGATGGATGGTTGTTCATTTATATGGATGTCAACATCATAGAAGTATGATATAAATATTAGGTTGAACTAAACATAGACATTGTTGATCAAGAGGATCATGTGCTGCAAAGGAAGACAAGTTGGGTATCATTAACAACATTCGGTGGATGGTTGTTCATTTATATGGATATCAACATCATAGAAGTATGATGTAAATACTAGGTTGAACTAAACTTAGACATTGTTCATCAAGAGGATAATGTGCTACAAAAGAAAACAAGTTCTGTGTGGTGAAGAATACATTCCATCTTGAAGGGGGAGTGTTAGATAATAAAGAAAATGAAAATTCTAGTGTGTTAGAGTCTCGAGAATTTGTTATATCTTGTATTTTGTGTGTGTCAAAGAGATATTGAGTTAATAGAAAAGTCATTGAGATAGTTGTGCTCTCTCCTCTCTGTTTTTAAAATTAAAATTTGCAAATATTTGGTAAAAGAAATCCATTTTAGTTTTCTTTTTTCAAAAAAACTTAAAATTCATCACAATTTTTTGATTAATTAATAATAAAGAGCATTATCATATCTATATATATGTTTAGACTATTCCATTTTAACTAACATTTTCATTTTCATTGATTAATTTTCATTCTTAACATATATCTTTCAATCTTAAATAAATAATCCACTATTTTTATATCAAAAAAATAAATTTTAAATAAATTTTAGATATCATTTCTCCTCTATATACATATATATTAAAATATATTTTTTATAATTTATTTTATTTATTTTTTTAAATTTCTAATTTCAATAAATTGAAAAACATTCTCACAAACTATATTTAATTTATCAAAATTTTCAATTATATTGAAGAACTACTCTCAACGCAACACAACAAAACATAAAATGGAGATTTTATTGAATTTAAAAAGCATTGGAATTAAGCAAATTTCAATTTTTCTATTTTTTAATCAAATTCCAAAAAAAAATCCAAAACATATGGAAGACAAAAGAACAAGAAGGTAGTAGATATGTTTTAGACTTATCCTAAATCACTAAATCTCCTTTTCACAGATAGAAATGATATTTATATACGCCTTTCCTTTTGTGCCACCTACTCGTATAAGATCCATCTGTTCATTAAATGTCATAAATTTGTACAGAGGAAGGCTACGATCGTTCATCAATTGATCCCACTATTGTCTCCACAAGGATTACAGAAACCAACGATGGACAATTGTTCTCTTCTTTTGTTAACGACAACTCTAGGGTAGTAGACATGTTTAGACTTATCCTAAATCACTAAATCTCCTTTTCACACATAGAAATGATATTTATATACGCCTTTCCTTTTGTGCCAGCTGGTCGTATAAGATTCATGTGTTCATTAAATGTCATAAATTTGTACAGTGGAAGGCTACGATCATTAATCAATTGATCCCACTATTTTGTCTCTACAAGGATTACAGAAACCGACGATGGACAATTGTTCTCTTCTTTTGTTAACGACAACTCTATGTTCAACATTTTTGTAGATGTCTTTTGTAAATATCTATAAAAGCAGCCGCATAGATCAATGAGTGCTATTAAATAAGTTATTGCATGTTGTTTTAGGATACCGTGTAGCAAACTACAAATTTTAACGTATTCAACTTTGGGAAAATACCCACATAAATCGTCTAGATCTAGATAAGATCTAGATAACATAAACTGTAATGAATATTGAAACAAAGTTGCAGATTTTGATATTTTTGTTTCATCTATGTAATTACGCCGTAAGGCGTTTTTCTAAACAAACTCACTTAACTGCTACCGTGTACAATTTTGCAATTTTGCAACGTTCAATGAAATGTTAGACGATTAAAATGTTAGACTATTAAAACAATATTGGACGTTAGATCACCACCGACTCTTCCTACTTAATCGTAAACCGACTCGGTATTCCTTTGCTTTTCAACTTCTTCAACCGTCCGAGTTCTTTTTCTTCAACAATAAATTCAACCAAACCAGCTCCTTCCTTAGATCACCACCGACTTCAACAGGCGATTCAGCCGTGCTTGCAACCAGCGCCTTTGGCTTTTTAATTTCTTCGAGGTTTCCACTGTTTTTTGAAGAGGAGGTTCAGGTATGCTTGGACCTTGGTTAACTGTGTGAAGCGGAGGCTAGGGCGATCAGATTCTACGAGATTCCTCAAAGACGCCATTTGAATCTTTGGTTTCTCTCTGCTCTCAACGAACTCTTGTTCAGCGATGACAGTCTAGAAAATTATGCATTTGACACTAACGGAATCGGGCCCAAAGAATTCCTTGACATAGATTCTTTCCTCACGGGCTTCTGCAGTTTCCAGCAACAGCCCGGCCAGGACGATGACGGAGCTCTGAAAATTCAACCGTCCTGTGACGAAGAAGCGCCTGCAAATGGCGAGGAATTAACGGAAGAAGGCGGTGAAAGGCTCGGCACCTGCGGACTGAAGCGGAAACGGTAAGCGCCCTTTTCTCGTCTCTGCATTTTGCTAAACGCGTGGATTTTTCGGAATAAAGAAAAGGGGTCTGAATGGGTCTATGTTTTGTGATGGATCTTGAGGAGACATTCAGGTATTCCTCCATGGAAGCAGATAACACGGAGGTCGTCTCATGTAGTTCTCGTCATGGCGGCCGCAAAACAGATGAGCCCGCAGTGCTTATAGTGGGTGCGTTCAAACTTTATTGATTTCAACTTCCAACTTTCGAATTTTGAATTGTTTTCGTGTTGAATGAGTGATGTTAATACTGTGAGGAGTGGTTAAATACAGATTCCCTGCAGAAGGAATTCCTTAGTGTTTTGCGTCGTGATAATGACAATGACGTTTCTGATGGCCTGCAAGCTTCCTCGCGCGCCTCTGAAGAAAAAAATGGGATAAAACCGTATTTATAAGTTTCTACGTAGATGACGGTGAGGGCGAGAGACTGCGGAAATGGATGTGGTGCAGAAGAGAATGAAATTATGTCTAAAGGAACCTTTCATAATGTTGCTATGTGTATTTCAGATATTTTTTGTTGACTCTGCTGAGACGTGAAAAGGTCAATTTAGTATTATTTTTGTTCACCTCATTTTCAAGCCGTTATTCAATTATTTCTGCCACATAACTGAGCCACTGAAAATACTTTTTAAGAAATATAAATGACTTCGGTATTGTTACCTGTCGGCCTATTGCTTTTGGTTGCATATTCAAGATTGAATTTCATTTTAATTTTATTTGGTTAATGTTGTAATGCAAAATATAATTAAAAATTAAATTTTATAATTAAAATGGAATAGTTGTATTTTATTTTAGTTTTGATAAAAAAAGCATTATATTCAATTATATTCCATTATGGAAGTAATTTCATCACATATCTTGCGATATAGTGACTGCATAGAACTAACTAGTTTATCAACAATTAAAAAAATACTAAATTGTTCAGATGATTTTGTACAAATAGCCTTCAAAAATGATACAATTTGATCAATAGATTGAATAAATTAGTAAGAGTATTATTTTATCGGAGAGATAAAAAGCACTAGTCGTTGGCTACACCATGGATATGAGAATTGTTGTATCCATGAGCTGAGTAAACTGGTGTAGGAATTAAAAAACTTGACATTGATGTGTGAATAAACTTGACATTGATGTGTGAATCCACCTCTGAAGCTGGATCAAGGAAACAGACAATAATTTACTGGCATCATGATAAGAATAGAAGCATTTTTTTGAACCATAATTTTTGGACAGCCACTTGTGCTCACTTGTACTATATGCAGGAACAACCACTTGAAATGTTCAACATCTTGTACTATATGTTCCAAATTTTCAAAAGCCTACAATATAAGGTAATTAATATTTGCTTCTTGTGTTTGAGATTTATAAGGTCAGTTCATGGTATAGATAATATTATTTGCTGGTATAATATTATTTGAGGGCGAACTAATCTTTGCAATAATCATATAATTGTTTTTTTCATACGCAACATAGCTTATAGCACGAGCAGTGAGAGATCCAATAGCATAACCACTAGAATCAACGCAAGCATAACTTCTGTTAGATCGATAGCAGTTTCACGAAATAGTTTTGGTTTCTGATGTCACATAGACACTTTTTTTTGGTTCAATTATTCTGTAATGGTCCCCTGCATAAGGGGGTTGGGTTTTTATGTCAGGTCTTTGTATCATAGGGTTTGTTCTAAGGGGGTTGGGTTTTTATGTCAGGTCTTTGTATCATAGGGTTTGTTCTAAGACTGCCATACTTGTCATTAATGTTGTGTAATGGGTTTCTGCATGTTCTATTTTGAATCGATACTTCTCTAACATTGGGTCATCATAGACACTTTTTTTTGGTTCAATTATTCTGTAATGGTCCCCTGCATAAGGGGGTTGGGTTTTTATGTCAGGTCTTTGTATCATAGGGTTTGTTCTAAGGGGGTTGGGTTTTTATGTCAGGTCTTTGTATCATAGGGTTTGTTCTAAGACTGTCATTAATGTTGTGTAATGGGTTTCTGCATGTTTTATTTTGAATCGATACTTCTGTAACATTGGGTTGGTTCTGCTGTTTGAGCACTAAATGCGTTCACATAAGGCACATGTCAATGCTCTCGTACATGCAATTGGCCAATTAGTTACCTAATAGTGGATAGGTTGGTGTTGTTTTGTGTTCTAATTTAGGCTAGACCAGTGGTTTTTTGATAGTTGAGAGTGGAATTGAAAATAAAATTATGTACAATAGTTATAACTATGTAATCATCTTTTATTCATCCAGAGGGCAACGAAGTTATTGGATGGTCCAGTGATAGTGATAATGTTGATAATGGCTCCCTTAAATCAAATTCAACAACAAATTTCATTCACCATTGTTCTCTGCATATTCGATTTTGAAATGGTTAAACACTGTCTTATTCTTTAATTCTTGGCTCCAGAAAATTCTCATGAATTCTCCAAACTTATATCCTTTGTACCAAGCTTGATGTTATTAATCAACCAGGGATGTTGCAGGGGCAATGAAGGCATCCTCTGAGGGGCCATAAAACGTAGGAATTGATATACGTGCAGCAGATGCATTTGTTACTGCTCGATGTTCCACACTTCTGAATCTACCATTGCTCACAACCTGACAAATTATTAGCATTAATCATAACATTGTCAAATTCCCATTGATCACAACCTGATTATTAGCATTAGCATTAGCATTAACAATAACATTGTCAAATTTCAGGAGGAAATAAAGTATTGGTGTGCCATGAAGGCATCCTCTGAGGGGCCATAAAACATAGGAATTGATATACGTGCAGCAGATGCATTTGTTACTGCTCGATGTTCCACACTTCTGAATCTACCATTGCTCACAACTTGACAAATTATTAGCATTAATCATAACATTGTCAAATTCCCATTGCTCACAACCTGATTATTAGCATTAGCATTAGCATTAACAATAACATTGTCAAATTTCAGGAGGAAATAAAGTATTGGTGTGCCAAGAGTAATATCCGGTTTCAGGAATGGAGGATAGTACATTATATCCATGAGTTGGGTGTGTTTTCCGAAGATTCTATCCAAGTAACTGGAATCGAGCCCTAGAGCTTCAGAAACGGCAGCCACTAGCCTTAAAATCAGAGCTCTCAACTTCATAGCATAGTTGCCTGCGATCTCTCTGTATAAAAGCATATGCAAAATAAGTACTTGTTGTTGTTGCAATATCATTCCTCTAGAGTTTGGACTTCTTTTAGTTACCCTCTATTGAATCTGGCATGCTCAGTCTTCCACGGGCATTTCAAAGAATTCTTTGGCAATTTCCATCATGCTTTTCATGGTTCCTTCGGGTACGCCATGTTTCACTATCTGCATTCACTTAGATCACCCAGAAGATATGTGGCCATAAAAAAGAATAGTACATACCCTCATATATGAAACTTGAACCAGTCACTAGATCTTATTAACACATCAGACTAACATTAAAAATATAGATTAAATAATCCTACAATTCTGAAAGTAATAGCCTAAAAAACTTCAGGAATAGAAAACTGATAAGAAATATTCTAGAATATCCATGGCAAGCTTAACTTGTAACATAGGGCCTTTTTGGTTTGTATAGAGGATAATCCAGAGATATTAAAAGAAAAGCACTCACAAGAGAAGGGGGATTAAAATATGATGTACCTAGAAAAAGCCATCTTCCACGCACGCATGGCGGATTTCTTCAACTACCCTTGTTCTGTTGGGGCCATCCAAGTCCTGGAGATCCACCACCGAAATGCTCTCAGAGTAAGACACCTCAGACAGGTGGGGGCATTCACCGGGAGGCAGGATATATTTATCTTGAACTTGAATATGATTTATTCCATTGGACGACATCTTTCTTTCTCGAGTGTTGTAAAATTGGCGGTGGCACCTACCTATTGCTGTGAAAAACTAATCTTCGATTCGCACACCAAAAATAGGATATCAGATGATGGGCAAAAGAAGAGTGAACATTTAAGTGCATGCGTGTAATTGAAAATAAAATATGTCCAATAGTTAAAACTATGTAATCATCTTTTATTCATCCAGAGGGAAACAGGGTTATTGGATGGTCCAGTGATAGTGATAATGTTGATAATGGCTCCCTTAAATCAAATTCAACAACAAATTTCATTCACTGTTGTTCTCTGTATATTTGATTTTGAAATGGTCCAACACTGTCTTATTCTTTAATTCCTGGCTCTAGAAAATTCTCATGAATTCTCCAAACTTATAACCTTTATACCGAGCCGGATGCTGTTCATCAACCAAGGACGCTGCAGGGGCAATGAAGGCATCCTCCGAGGGGCCATAAAATGTAGGAATTGATATACGTGCAGCAGATGCATTCATTACTGCTCGATGTTCCACACTTCTGAATCTACCATTGCTCACAACCTGACAAATTATTAGCATTAATAATAACATTGTCAAATTCCCATTGCTCACAACCTGATAAATTATTAGCATTAGCATTAGCATTAACAATAACATTGTCAAATTTTCAGGAGGAAATAAAGTATTGGATCTGCACTTGCTCTTGTTAAATACCTGCAGTTGATCTCCCATTTTAACAACGAAAGCGTTGGGTATGGGTTCAACAGCAACTCACTTTCCATTTCTAAGTACTTGCAGACCACTGACCTTGCCTTGCATTAAAACACTGATGCCACGTGCATCTGAATGGCGTGGTGTGCCAAGAGTAATATCCGGTTTCGGACATGGAGGATAGTACATTATATCCATGAGTTGGGTGTGTTTTTCGAAGATTCTGTCCAAGTAACTCAAATCGAGCCCTAGAGCTTCAGAAATGGCAGCCAACAGCCTTAAAATCAGAGCTCTCACCTTCATAGCGTAGTTGCCTCTGATCTCTCTGTATAAAAGCATATGCAAGATAAGTACTTCTTGTTGTTGCAATATCATTCCTCCAGAGATTGGAATTCTTTTATTTACCCTCTATTGAATCTGGCATGCTTGGTCTTCCACGGGCATTTCGAAGAATTGTTTGGCAATTTCCATCATGCTTTTCATGGTTCCTTCTAGTATGCCATGTTTCACTATCTGCACTCACTTAGATCAACCAGAAGATATGTGGCCATAAAAAGAATAGTTCATACCCTCAGATATGAAACTTGAACCAGTCACTAGATCTTATTAACACGTCAGACTGACGTTAAAAATATAGATTAAATAATCCTACAACTCTGAATGTAATAGCCTCAAAAACTTCAAGAATAGAAAACTGATAAGAAATATTCTAGAATATCCATGGCAAGCTTAATTTGTAACATAGGGCCTTTTTGGTGTGCGTAGAGGATAATCCAGAGATATTAAAAGAAAAGCGCTGGCAAGAGAAGGGGGATCGAAGTATGATGTACCTAGAAAAAGCCATCTTCCTCGCACACATGGCGGATTTCTTCAACTACCCTTGTTCTGTTAGGGCCATCGAGGTCTTGGAGATCCACCACCGGAATGCTCTCAGAGTAAGACACATCAGACAGGTGGGGGCGTTCACTGGGAGGCAGGATATATTTATCTTGAACTTGAAGTTGATTTATTCCATTGTATAGTAGCTTTTCGACAGCTTTCACATCCTGGGTCAGGACATCTTCCATTGTAGACGGCATATTTCTTTCTCGAGTGCTGTAAAATTGGCAGTGGCACCTACCTATTGCTGTGCAAAACTAAGCTTCGTTTCGCACACCAGAAATAGGATATCGGATGATGGGCAAAAGAAGAGTGAACATTTAAGTGCATGCGTGTAGATATCTGCAAATGAATTGAAAAGACATCCCCATGTTAAAGTTTTCAATATACACTATACAGTTTTACTACTATTGTTTACTCTCTTTCTTTTAATTTTCAGAATCGAAAGAGAGGATGAATTACGTTTAATAAATAGCAACTGATAAGAAATATTCTAGAATATCCATGGCAAGCTTAATTTGTAACATAGGGCCTTTTTGGTGTGCGTAGAGGATAATCCAGAGATATTAAAAGAAAAGCGCTGGCAAGAGAAGGGGGATCGAAGTATGATGTACCTGGAAAAAGCCATCTTCCTCGCACACATGGCGGATTTCTTCAACTACCCTTTTTCTGTTAGGGCCATCCAGGTCTTGGAGATCCACCACCGGAATGCTCTCAGAGTAAGACACATCAGATAGGTGGTGGCGTTCACTGGGAGGCAGGATATATTTATCTTGAACTTGAAGATGATTTATTCCATTGTACAATAGCTTTTCGACAGCATTCACATCCTGGGTCAGGACATCTTCCATTGTAGACGGCATATTTCTTTCTCGAGTGCTGTAAAATTGGCAGTGGCACCTACCTATTGCTGTGCAAAACTAAGCTTCGTTTTGCACACCAGAAATAGGATATCGGATGATGGACAAAAGAAGAGTGAACATTTAAGTGCATGCGTGTAGATATCTGCAAATGAATTGAAAAGACATCCCCATGTTAAAGTTTTCAATATACACTATACAGTTTTACTACTATTGTTTACTCTCTTTCTTTTAATTTTCAGAATCGAAAGAGAGGATGAATTACGTTTAATAAATAGCAACTGATAAGAAATATTCTAGAATATCCATGGCAAGCTTAATTTGTAACATAGGGCCTTTTTGGTGTGCGTAGAGGATAATCCAGAGATATTAAAAGAAAAGCACTCGCAAGAGAAGGGGGATTGAAGTATGATGTACCTGGAAAAAGCCATCTTCCTCGCACGCATGGTGGATTTCTTCAACTACCCTTGTTCTGTTAGGGCCATCCAGGTCCTGGAGATCCACCACCGGAATGCTCTCAGAGTAAGACACCTCAGACAGGTGGGGGAGTTCACTGGGAGGCAGGATATATTTATCTTGAACTTGAAGATGATTTATTCCATTGGATAGCAGCTTTTCAACAACATTCACATCCTGGGTTAGGACATCTTCCATTGTAGACGACATATTTCTTTCTCGAGTGTTGTAAAATTGGCAGTGGCACCTACCTATTGCTGTGCAAAACTAAGCTTCGATTTGCACACCAGAAATAGGATATCAGATGATGGGCAAAAGAAGAGTGAACATTTAAGTGCGTGCATGTAGATCTCTGCAAATGAATTGACAAGACATCCCCATGTTAAAGTTTTCAATATACACTATACAATTTTACTATTATTTTTTACTCTCTTTCTTTTAATTTTCAGAATCGAAAGAGAGGATGAATTACGTTTAATAAATAGCAAAATAATTTAAAAGAAGAATTATAAATTCTGGTTATGTTGTTCAAATTCACGGCAAGAGCCAATTGGCATCATTTTTTATTTTCTGAATGTGCTATGCATGGCTGTAGCAGTGCACAAGTTAGCGCAAGCAGTGAAGATTTCACAAGAGTTGCAGGCTTTGGAAGACAAGTCAGAGTGGAAAATGAGAATCCTTACAAGGTCTGGGCCATCCCCATAATGTACAAAGTTCAGAATTTTAGGCTATATCAGTGGTTTTGTTAGGGTTTTTGAGGGGTTTCGGTGGATTTTATTTTTGTTTATTTGCTTCTTTGGATTTCTTCAAAGACCATGTAATAACCCTGTTGATGGTAGAGCTATATGTCGGTAACTGTCCCTGGGCTGGTATTTGATGTTCTGTAAACTAGTCAGCTTTTTGATCTGGATCTCTGTTGCTCTCGATGAGCTCTCTGTTGATCTCTTTAATTGCAATCTGAATATGCACTATACGGTTTTACTATCTCATCGTTATGGTTTCTTCTGTAAGTGTTTTTAAAAATGACAAGTTTCACGAAATAGTTTTGGTTTCTGATGTCACATAGACACTTTTTTTTGGTTCAACTATTCTGTAATGGTCCCCTGCATAAGGGGGTTGGGTTTTTATTTCAGGTTTGTGTATCATAGTGTTTGTTCTGCGACTGCCATACTTGTCTTTAATGTTGTGTAATGGGTTTCTGCATGTTCTGTTTTGAATCGATACTTCTGTATCATTGCGCTGGTTCTGCTATTTGAGCACTACATATGTTCACATAAGGCACATGTCAAAGCATGTCAATGCTCTTGTACACACAATTGGCCAATTAGTTGCCTAACGATAGATAGGTCGGTGCTGTTTTGTGTTGTAATTTAGGCTAGACCAGTGGTTTTTTATGGTTGAGAGTAGGTTTAAATGTGCGAAGATTGGAATTGAAAATAAAATTATGTTCAATAGTTAAAACTATGTAATCATCTTTTATTCGTCCAGAGGGCAACGAGGTTATTGGATGGTCCAGTGATAGTGATAATGTTGATAATGGCTCCCTTAAATCAAATTCAACAACAAATTTCATTCACCGTTGTTCTCTGTATATTCGATTTTGAAATGGTCCAACACTGTCTTATTCTTTAATTCCTGGCTCCAGAAAATTCTCATGAATTCTCCAAACTTATATCCTTTGTACCAAGCCGGATGTTGTTCATCAACCAAGGACGTTGTAGGGGCAATGAAGGCATCCTTCGAGGGGCCATAAACCGTAGGAATTGATATACGTGTAGCAGATGCATTCGTTACTGCTCGATGTATTACACTTCTCAATCTACCATTGCTCACAACCTGACAAATTATTAACATTAATAATAACATTGTCAAATTCCCATTGCTCACAACCTGATAAATTATTAGCATTAGCATTAGCATTAACAATAACATTGTCAAATTTTCAGGAGGAAATAAAGTATTGGATCTGCTCTTGCTCTTGTTAAATACCTGTAGTTGATCTCCCATATTAACAACGAAAGTGTTGGGTATGGGTTCTACAGCAACCCACTTTCCATTTCTGAGTACTTGTAGACCACTGACCTCGACCTCGCCTTGCATTAAAACAGTGATGCCACGCGCATCTGAATCGCATGGTGTGCCAAGAGTAATATCCGGTTTCGAGCATGGAGGATAGTACATTATATCAATGAGTTGGGTGTGTTTTCCGAAGATTATTTCCAAGTAACTAGAATTGAGCACTAGAGCTTCAGAAACGGCAGCCAGCGACCTTAAAATCAGAGCTCTCACCTTTATAGCGTAGTTGCCTACGATCTCTTTGTATAAAAGCATATGAAAGATAAGTACTTCTTGTTGTTGCAATATCGTTCCTCTAGAGTTTGGACTTCTTTTATTTACCCTCTATTGAATCTGGCATGCTCAGTTTTCCACGGGCATTTCGAAGAATTCTTTGGCAATTTCCATCATGCTTTTCATGGTTCCTTCTGGCACGCCATGGTTCACTATCTGCACTCACTTAGATCAACGAGAAGATATGTGGCCATAAAAAGAATAGTACATACCCTCAGATATGAAACTTGAACCAGTCACTAGATTTTATTAACACATCAGACTGACCTTAAAAATATAGGTTAAATAATCCTGCAACTCTAAAAGTAATAGCCTCAAAAACTTCAGGAATAGAAAAATGATAAGAAATATTCTAGAATATCCATGGCAAGCTTAATTTGTAACATAGGGCCTTTTTGGTGTGCATGGAGGATAATCTAGAGATATTAAAAGAAAAGCACTGGCAAGAGAAGGGGGATCGAAGTATGATGTACTAGGAAAAAGCCATCTTCCTCGCAAGCATGGTGGATTTCTTCATCTATCCTTGTTCTGTTAGGGCCATGCAGGTCCTGGAGATCAACCACCGGAATGCTCTCAGAGTAAGACACCTCAGACAGGTGGGGGCGTTCACTGGGAGGCAAGATATATTTATTCCATTGGACAGCAACTTTTCGACAGCATTCACATCCTGGGTCAGGACATATTCTATTGTAGACGGCATATTTCTTTCTCGAGTGTTGTAAAATTCTCAGTGGCACCTACCTATTGCAGTGCAAAACTAAGCTTCAATTCGCACACCAGAAATAGGATATTGGATGATTGGCAAAATAAGAGTGAACATTTAAGTGCGTGCGTGTAGATCTCTGCAAATGAATTGAAAAGACATCCCCATGTTAAAGTTTTCAATATACACTATACAGTTTTACTGCTATTTTTTACTCTCTTTCTTTTAATTTTCAGAATCAAAAGAGAGGATGAATTGTGTTTAATAAATAGCAAAAGAATTTAAAACAAGAATTATAAATTCTGATTATGTCGTCCAAATTCATAGCAAGAGCCAATTGGCATCATTTTCAATTTTCTGAATGTGCTACGCATGGCTGTAGTGGTGCACAAGTTAGCCCAAGCAGTGAATATTTCACAAGAGTTGCAAGCTTTGGAAGACAAGTGAGAGTGGAAAATGAGAATCCTTACAAGGTCTGGGCCATCCACATAATGTACAAAGTTTGGAATTTTAGGCTATATCAGTGGTTTTGTTAGGGTTTTTGAGGGGTTTCGGTGGATTTTTTTTTTTTTATTTGCTTCTTTGAATTTCTTCAAAGACCATGTAATAATCCTATTGATGGTAGAGCTATACGCTGGTAACTGTCCCTGGGCTTGGTATTTGATGTTCTGTAAACTTGTCTGCTTTTTGATTTGGATCTCTGTTGTTCTCGATGAGCTCTTTATTGATCTCTATAATTGCAATCTGAATATGCACTACACGGTTTTACTATCTCATCGTTATGGTTTCTTCCATAAGTGTTTTTAAAAATGACACGTTTCACGAAATAGTTTTGGTTTCTGATGTCACATAAACACTTTTGTTTGGTTCAACTATTCTGTAATCGTCCCCTGCATAATGGGGTTGGGTTTTTATGTCAGATCTCTGTATCATAGGGTTTGTTCTGCGACTGCCATACTTGTCATTAATGTTGTGTAATGGGTTTCTGCATGTTCTGTTTCGAATCGATACTTCTGTAACATTGGGCTGGTTCTGCTGTTTGAGCACTAAATGTGTTCACATAAGGCACATGTCAAAGCATGTCAATGCTCTCGTACACGTAATTTGCCAATTAGTTGCCTAACGGTAGATAGGTCGGTGCTGTTTTGTGTTGTAATTTAGGCTAGACTAGTGGTTTTTTGATGGTTGAGAGTAGGTTTAAATGTGAAAAGATTGGAATTTTAGGCTATCTAAGCGGTTTTGTGATTAGACCCATCTCCAGTATCTCATGGCAACTCAAGCTCAAGCCTCAACAAGCAACCATCAAGAGCGTTCTGAGTCTTTCTCCACCCCAGGTAAAATGCCACTCAGTTCCTGCTGCGTTAGCTCTTTTAAGTCATTCTCTTTCCTCTCCATTTTCAATTACAAGCCCACCTTCAATCGCATAAAACACTCATACTCTGTCAGTCAATGTACACCCGATTCAATAACCCACAACTTCCACCCCTTTTAGATCACCTTCAAAAACCTGGGTATTTCTCAGTTGATATATGCACAGCACAAAAACAACATTCTCAAGGATGTGGGTAAGCAAACTCTATCAATGGCATCCATGCTCTTGTTCACCTCTCTGATTCAGCAAGTCCAGTTGACACCATCGTTAGCAATTACCCAAATCCTGAACTCAGACTTTCAATCCAACGTGGCCTCAAAAGAGCCAGAAACATACAAACATTAAGACCTTAAATTATTTACAAAATGTAGGCCACCATTATACCATTTAATGGGAGAATACCATTTAATGGGAGAATAATGAGTACCCATCAACATCATTACCATAGGTTTCTCCCATAAAATGGTTTTGGGGTCAATGTCAATAGTGAAAATATCATCTACATAATAATCAACATTTTTTATATCCGCTTCTTGTGGGATTGAATTTGAAGAGCCACACTTGATTCTTCTCTACCTTCACTATGTTAAGACAATTTAAGTGCATATAGGTTATAGTTTTAATGTTATAGTTAATGTGTTAGGTATTAAAGTTTATGTCTTGTAACATTTTATGAGTTACAATGTGTTTATGATGAGAGTGTACTAGGGCTCATAATCTTTAGAATTCATTGTGTTAAAAATCATATTGCACTATGGTTTACTTAATAATAGAGTTATTCCCTTAAGGATTATAAGGTAATAAATACCATTTTTTCTTAATGGTAATAGTGGTTAGAAGTTGCATTTTGGAAGGGTTTGCAATTCTCCAAGAGTGATCAAAGTATATTATGGTTTATATGGGATATGGGACATATAAGTATTTTGACTTTCATAATGGTTTTTGGTTAAGACACATATTGTATTTGATATTATAGTGACCATAGTGGTGAAAGGTTACATTAATAAAGGGAAAAAATTAGTGGGGCTAATATATAGTGCAATATATATGAATATCTAATAATAAATTCATTATAAGTATTTTTATTCTTCATGAAAGTATTTTTTTGTTGTACTTGCGTTCTTCAATTTATGCCTTACGGCGTTTCCTTTGCAACATTTGGTGCAAATGCTAGTTAATATATAGTTTTCAAAGATTTAATGAGCTCGTATAACCTATTAAAAATGAATTTGCATTCCAAACTTAAACTTGAAAAGGGTCGAGCATGTTAAGAAACTAAGTGAGATATGACATATTTTCACATTTTACTTACCTACATTTGGTCGCCTAAGTTTACAATCAAGGCGTCAGGGATTCTTTTAACATAAAGGAAGATGTTACCTTTAAGCACGTGAAGACCCAAAACGTTGTCTTGAAGCAAGAAAGTTACAGCTCCCAGATTGGAGTGAGATGACAATTCCAAAGTTAGATCTAGCTCTGGACATGCAGGATAATAATCGATTCGAATGCACATGCCCACATCTTCCTTACCTCCAAACGCTTCCTTCAGATAATCCCGATGATGGCTGGGGTTGACAGAAAATACTGATGGTAACTTCAAGCAAAAAATTACTACTACTTTGCAATATTCATTCATATGTACCCTGTATCAGCGTTTACATGATGACCGTACAAATTATCATGCAGAAAATAACCAAATACAACTTTTTGTTAAAAGTAATTGTAGATCAAACTTTATAAATATTATTGCGTGTAGTTCGTTGGTGCGGATGGTCATTTACTCTCATTTTTTAAATCCAGAGCCAAAAATGGTCATATTAATAATATCCCCAATCAAGAACAACGCCTTTCTGCACTCATAGTCATCTTCCATATTCTTCGTATGTGATAGGGTTATTTCCATGCTTATCCTTTTCTTCTAATGGAAGCTTAAAAAACTCTCTACTAACGTCCAAACTAGTCTTAAGAATATAAGAATCTATTCCATGGTTAATCACTCGGAAGAATCCCCTCTCTCTGCATCCATCTGAGATTTCCTTCATCATTTTTGCAGCAACGCTCATCGTTCAACCCAGATACATCAATAACCAGAATCTCGTCATCAAATAAACTATACCCTGTTTGGGGCCTCTCAACTTCGCATTTTTTGTAAATGGTGGAAAAATACTTGATTCCACTTTCAGCAATACTTTGAACTCTCTGAATCATATCAGGATAATCTAGTTCCTTCTTTCAGAATGCAAGGAAAACCTGGTTCCCACCAACTCTATCGACATATCGATTTCAATGTCCATACTTAAATGAGGTAGTTCAGTCAAAAAAAACCTTCAGCAAGATATTAGATGAGTAAACAATGTTGAAAATCGTAATTCCAACTGCGCATCAGGTGGTCAGTGTTATAGCAACCCCAGCGACCTCAGCGATTCAGCCCAGCGACTTCAGCGATTCAGCGACGAGCAGTCAGCGACTCAGGCTCCAGCGATAAGCGATCACCGATATCGCATCGGTGAAATGGCAGTGAGGGAGTTATAAAGTTTTGTTATTCGCGATGAGCGATCGCCGATATCGCTATCGGCATATCGCTATCGGCGGAAACCAAATGAGCAGCCTTTACCATGTGATAAGTTGCGACCAGATATCCCGGACCCGATGGGTATTCAACATTTTGTTTAAAGTTATTTCAATTCTGACAGTGGCTTGTTTTATGTTTCTATTATGTTTTTATGCATATATTAAAATATGTTATATCGGAGGTATCGGGCCATATTGTGATCGGGATTTCGCAATCGGGGAAACCATGGGTGCACAACTTTTGCATGTATGTGTGCCATGCGATGAAGTCCGGACCAGATGGATTTCCAAAACCATATTGTATAATGCTTGAAGCAAAAGCCAACAAATAAATTTGACGTGATGTAAAAGTTTTCTTACCGCCGTTTATCTCAGTAAAACAGTAAATGCAATTTACTGTGGATGGTAAGTTTTTGGTGAAGTTTTTAATTTTGTTCCAGCGGGAGTATGGGCAAGCCAGTAAGACCATTAAATTTTTACTGTCTTTCTTTTACGGAAGTATGGCGATGTAAATAACTTCCTCTGGAGTCATATATGTATGTAATTTTCTTCGGTAAAAGTAATGAATCAAAAAGAGGGCACAGCAGTGTGTTCTGAATATGCAATTGGAGTCACGCAGCAGGGTGAGTAAAAAAAAAAATTCATGTGTAATTTTTCACAGAAGTGAAATGCAAGTTGTGAATCCCTCTCCGAGAGAGGAAGTTTATAATCTGTAACTGCAATTTTTTTAATAGAAATCCTTGGTGTGCAAACTCTGTCCTCTGGTGCTCAGAAATTTTTATGTTTCTGCTGTGTTAAAGATCCTGTGAGAAAACAAAGCATTGTCTCTGTGTGCAAAATTTTATTGTTTTTGGGATTTTATCAGAAAAATCCCCAACAGTGGTATCCAACAGTGGTATCAGAGCAGGTTTAGGCTCTTTGAAGACATTCAAAGAAGCTGTAGGAAGGATTTTTGTTGCAGTAACTTCTCCAGCAAAGTGAAGACTCAGCAAAAGAATCCAGGTATCTCTCAGACCAGTTTTTGTGTTACTGTTGAAAGAACAATCAGTATTTTAAATACATAGTCAAGGATTTAGAAGCATAGCTGAAAATGCAAGGAATGGCTAGCACAAGCACTAGTATGGGTTTGTTTAACCCTCAATTCCCACAGTTCAATGGGACAAACTATGAATATTGGGCAATAACCATGAAAGCCCTGTTTGCCTGTCAAGATTTATGGGAACTTGTTGAAGATGGTTTTGATGAACCAGCAAATGAGAATGAGTTTAACAAATTAACTCAGGCAGAGAAAGACCTATTGAAGAGCAATAGGAAGAAGGATTCAAAAGCCCTTGTATTTTTGTATCAAGCATTAGACAAGAGTGTGTTTCCAAGGATAGCAGGAGCTAAGACATCCAAAGAAGCATGGCAAACTCTCAAGACAGCTTACCAAGGCATGGAGA
>APFE030041239.1:5632-28955 GCA_000404065.3 Pinus taeda
TTTGATGCCACAACATGGTCTTCTCTCCAGAGACCACTAGATTTTCTGCTCCACTTTCAGGAACCATAGAACTATTGCACCCATCAACAATAGTGCTACCTTGTAGCTTGTACAAAGTTTCAATCCGAACTACTCGCATCAATACCAGTGCTCCCCGAACCATTTTGTAGGTATCCTTCTCAAACATTTTTTTTACACCTGCATCATCCAGCTTACTTAGAGAAATCAGATTTCTAGCTAATGCAGGAATATGTAGAACACCCAGAAGTGTTCTAACCCTTCCACCTTGCAACTTCAACTTCACTTTTCCGCGATTCTAGCCTTCCTATCATCCCCTAAGAAGACATCACCACCATCATGTTTCTCATCCTCGCAAAACCACTCTCTATGAGGAGTGAAGTGAAAGGATGCACCTGAGTCAATCAACCATGCCTCATGGTCTACATGTGTACTTGAAGAAGCCAAGTACACATCACCTCCTTCATCTGAGGTTGTTTTTGCCTCTGCAGAAGGAGCATCATCATATCCCTTTCCTTTGTTAGGAGCTTTAGATTTATAGTCCCTTTTGTATTGCCCATCATTTCCACATTTCCAGTACACCACCTTTATAGGTTTTCCTGGAGATTTAGATCTCCCACTCAATGACTTATTTTTGTTTCTATTCTAGGACCATCCTCGTACAGACAAGGCATCACCATTTTGGCTCTCCATATTTTTCCGTCTCATCTCCTCCGTCAACAAGGATGAGACTATTTGATCAAACTGCAAGGAAATTACATTGCTACCTATTGCAATAACCACACTATCCCATGAATCTAGTAGAGAACACAACAAACTAATGCACTTATCTTCATCTGAAATTTTGATATCAACAGACAATAACTGACTTACCACAGTATTAAACGCATTCATATGCTCTGTCACTAGGTCTCCATCTTTCATCCTCAGGTTATACAGCTTTCTCTGTAGGAATAGTTTATTCACCAGAGACTTAGACTGGTACAAAGTCCCTAACTTGTCCCACAAATCCTGCGTCGTTGTTTCCCCTGATACATTCAACAATACTGAATCTGAGACACATAATCGTATTGTGCTCTTTGCCTTTTGATCCAACTTCTTCCATTCTTCATCGGCCACTATCGTTGGTTTAGTACCTGGATCTACCACAATCCACTAATCTTTATCCACCAACAAATCCTCCATATTGAGTTTCCACAAATCAAAACTCTGACGATTAAATTTCTTGATCTCTATCTTTCCACCGCTCGCCATCTTCTTTCACCACAAGAATCGATCTCGTAAATCTCCCACTAAACAGGGTCTACCATAGGCCTGAGAAAAACACTTCAGCAACAAAGGCGTCCCCTTGAAGCCAAAACCACTCTGATACCAAATGTAAGTTTTAAACCCGTACAGAAATTACCTTCATACGAATTCTAGAACACATAAAATAAACAATGTGAGAGCATAACACATATACATAGATATTTTCCCCTGGATCCCAAAACTGGGACTACCAGCTTGATTTTTCATTATGTTCCTTTCAATGTTACAATACATATTTATACATTCTTAAGCATCCAACACCATGGACCAAAAACCATCGTGTCCAAAACCATGGACCGAAAAACCATCGCTTCCAAAACCATGTGCGAAAATCATGCACAAAACCATAGGTAGGTCTGTCCAACCTAACATAGGGTCCAAAACCAAAATTTTCCAAGGCGCTGCCCCGAACCCCATAGAGTGGGGTTACCTGCACCTCTCAAATCCCCTGTGACTCCCCCCGCTATGCAATCTATGCAACGAAGGGGGGGCTCTGCCCCCTTTCTAATCCCCCAGTTAACTACATGGGCTAGTCGTGGAAAGAATATAACACAACCCAACAGCTTACACTAGTTTCTTTTACAACAATCACGTATATATGCTAGTTGGGTTCAGTGAATTCACGTATACATTTTAGAAAAGAAAATTATTATTGTGAGTTTTTAAAACACTGATTCATGCCCCCTCTTAGTGTTTTTTCCAACACAATACAAGAAGGTACTGGACAAAATGAAACATATCCTGAAGTAAGTACAGGTCCAGACAGGAGTGATCCAAGTGAGCATGGTTCAAGAGAGTGTGGGTTAAGCAAGCATGAGTCAGGCGAGTGGGACATCAAAGGCAGCACTGACTACAGACCTCCACACAGTGATTCTTACGGAGGGTTTGCCACATGTCGAAATAGCTGAGGATGAGTTCAAGTTGATGCATATGACTAACATGAGTATCAACATTGTAGCACTACCTATTCAGACGTTGCATGAGCTACACTAGGGAAATTTAGTTAAGCTCCGTGTTTCGGAGAAAAGATCTCTATTGATTATCGAAGAAGTAAAGACTAACAATCAACAGATCTTTGCAAAGAAAGTGTATGCCTTATAGGTTTGTGATGAGGTGATACAGCATCATTAGGAGCTAGAGGCAACCCTTACACAAGTATACAGTGAGCTCCATAAGTTCCAAATTCCAGCCGAGGTAGCCTCTATGGAGAAAATTCACAAGTTAGCTACTGGATTGAAGGAATCCAAGGAGGAAATAAGAAATGTGTGGTTTGAGCTGCAGCTACAGATTTCAGAGCTTCAAATGAATCTACATCCAACCACACCTCAGGAGGTCAAAGAGCAGTGCGAAGCTTCCATTAAAGTAGATATGATGACTCTGGTTGATGTAACCAAGGACTATAGCCAATTATTTGAGCAGACAATGGAAATGTGGGCCTTTCTGTAGGAGGACCCACACTTGTGGAATATCCAAGAAGACATCTGCAATAGAAAACTACAGCTCGATGAAAATTGAGTAATAGCGTGAACCCTTGCACCCATGCAAAGGTTCGCCCGACTTCACGAAGGAAATACTCTGCAGGTGTAGATTGACGAGCTATGCAAAAAAGCATCCATAATTACAACACGAACATAGTCGTGGGTTGATGAGGCAAGCCACTTGTCTCAGACCATCGAGGGAAAGCTAAAGGCCCTTCAACAGACATAGAGGACCATGGGCCCTGTACTGGAAGATCCAATAGCGGAGAAGTTGGTCAAAGAATTTTGTCAGGCTGCCGTTCAGGGAACAACAGACCTTCAAGCATTGTAGATTGAATCCAGCGGCCTGCAATCAAAGGTTGATGGAACACCAACTGAGTGATTGGGACGATTCACAACTTTGTGTTGGGGGCATGTTGGGACAGGGTCCCTGGGTCAGATTTTGTTAAAGTTTTGTTAAGTTTGTAAAGATATTGTAAATTATCTGCATTTTTGGGGAGCAGAGTGTGAGTAGCATAGGTCAATAGGAGTCAAAGGGGCTTTAGGAAGGTCAAATCCCCTTAATTTATTAAATCCAAGTTGTTTTGGGACCTGCAAATGGTTCGTAGACCATGGTATTGTAATTAAGGAAGAGTATAAAAGGAAGTCATACAAGAGTCATAGGTAAGAAAGTAAGAATTACATGAATTGAGTCTGGTTTTTTTTGTTTTGTACTTGGGCGAAGGGGGAAGCTCCTGTAGTTGCATACGTGGAGACCTTGGTAAGTCCGTATTTGAGTGCGTAGGTCCCTGCAGCTATGTGCATAGGGTTGGAAAGAGTTTGTAACTGAGAATCTGAAGCACAATAAAGACATATTTTGAAGTGATATCTGTGTAACTGTGTATTACTGTTTATTTCCAAACTTGTTGTATTTATGAACTATTGAATGCATTTAATTGGAAAAACGTACTTAATAGATTCTCGAAGGCGTAGATCTGCTTATTTGTATGATGTTATGCATGTTAAGCGCAATCGGTGAAGTACATAAATCTATTAATTATTATTTATTGTAATTTCTATGTTTCAAGGGTTAGGGTTCACAAAGGTAAAGATAAAGCCTAGATCTGTGTAGAAAACACATCACATAGCCCTCTAGATGTAGAAACCTGGTTCTAGCATCGCCCAATACTGCCTTAGGTGAGACTGCAACCTGCGCTATGTGGGTTGTTTCCGAAAGGGCCGTTAATGTAGGGTTTTGTTAGTTAGCACAGCTAATTCTGAACTTGGTTCGAAGCCCCATCAAGCCAGGGTGCAAGCCCAATCAAGCCAACAATTACCACATGTTATCACATGATGAGAAATCATAATATTATAACACTAACATATCTGTATAAAATATTTAACAGTATATTTATATAATCAATTGAAGCACATTTTATATATGAATAATCATTTCAACACATATCACATGTAGAGCAAAAAATCATGAATGTTTTTATCATTATTCATCAACAAAATCGAATTTATTATCCTACAAAAACAATGAATAAAAATTCTTATCATTAGTGCAATAGCGTCATTTAACATCATCTAAAATTTAAGTGGTTCATCAATACTATAAGTGTTAACTTTCATCAAGATACTGATTATTTTTAAGATAATGATTTCCTCTTCTTCCAACAAGGAAGTTGACAATTTATAGGATAGGTATAGTCACCATATCAATACACTCAATTTTTTATATATTTCCCTTATTTAAGTACACCATTAAACTTTCAAGCCTCATAAACTTGAGCCCTAACATTTAGTCATGTATTCTTTCCACACGGTAAAATTTGGTAAAGTTCAACATTAAGCTATTAATATTCTTACCATGATTCCTTAAATCATTGATATCAAAATTTAAATCTCGTGTTTTTATATCACTTTACATCTTTTGCTCACCCATGCCAAAACCACTATAACCAATAGTAAGTAACCACTAGGTTGTCACCGCTTAAGTTTTATGTTATGCTTAGTACCAGTTGCACAATGGGATGGTTAAGCCTAGTGATTTATCCATCACCCATTAACTCAATACCTCTTGATTTCCTTTAATGATTTATCCATCACCCATTAACTCAATACCCCTTGATTTAATTTTTCTTAGATTCACTCTAATTTGAGTTGGACTACGGATTCTTCCCCTTGTCTTTTGGGTTGGCCATATAGTATATTTTGTTTAGAATTTGAATCATTTGGAACCACAACTACAATTATCATTCACATAAGGTTTTATACTTTTTTTTGCTTTATCAATAACTTCTTTAATTTCTAATGACACAAAATTAACAATTTTCTCTATATGAAATCTCATTATATCATCCACCCACACATGAAACAATGAATGCATACTAGTCAAGTACATCCTTTATTAGTCAATTCTTACTTTTTTTCTAGTAAATTTGTGCGTAAACCTTCTCAAGATGTGATTATAGAAATTTTAGTAAAATCATACAAGAACTCATGGGTTTATTATATTTCTATCCAAATTCATTATACTTCCTATAATTCTTTAAAATGACCTTCAACATTAGCATGATTATTTAACTTGATTCATTGATTGGCTATATTTCCTTCTTAAAAGACATCACCCTTATTTGATGTTTATATTTATCATTATTGTGTTCTTATATGGAAATACTTCTATGATTCCACAACCATTTTCCACAGGTTATTTATTCATGGGATACCTTTAGAGTACCAAAATATTCATTCATAAATATTCCCTAAATCCAAAATCTTTTATAATGGTCTAGCTTAAGTGTTTTTATCACTCACCTTAACTATCTATCTAGCATTATTTTATTTTCATCTCATCATCCCAAGTTGGTTATAGTTATGAGGGATACCATTCATTATCCTCATTTGAAACTATTCAAGTTCCTCATATGCCCTTCCTCCATAGTGTAACTTCTCAAATATACACTATTATTATTGGATCACTTAGAAAATTTACTTCCTTCCTTAAAATTGTTTTCTCATTATACTTATTTTTCCATCATCATATTCTAGCAATAGGTTTATTTTCCTTATATAAAATTTCCTACTATCTTATTTTTCTGAACTGCGTGAGCGGGAGCGAGTGACCTAAGAGCGCGAGGATCTGCAGTCGTCGGCGTTTGTCGGCCTCGGCCTTGAGGCCTGCTCGATCTGGGCCTTGGCCACTGCCATGGCCCAACCAGACCTTTCCCAGGGGGACTCTGAGAAAGCCTTCTCAGATCTGGTGAAGTTTGTTCCCCCTCCTCGACCTAAACCTGCAACATCGAAATTTGTCAAGAAACTGGACATACTTCAGGAAGTTCAGCTGCCACCAACCCTTCCTCGAATGGCAGCCTTATCTCTAGCCGAAAAAGGACTCATAGGTCAATTCATGGGGTTATGGCCCTCGCCGAGAACAGTACAAAGATGGGTAGAGCGGAACTGGTCTGATAAGATCCCAGGGAAAAGCTCAATTTGATTTTGTGGCAAAGGCTACTATACCTTCCACTTCAAATCCAAAGCGGACAAGGATCTCATCTTTAGAAATGGCCCCTACTTCATGGACTCTCGGGGCCTTTATCTTAACAAATGGACTCCTGATTTTGATCCGGAGCTGGACATTCCTAATGCGGTCCCAATATGGGTTCGCCTTCCTCACCTGCCTCTGCATTGTTGGGGAGATGACTCGCTCAAAGCAATAGGGAATGTGGTAGGGAAATACATCGACAGAAGCGAACCTAAGGACAACATGCAGGCCTGTGCAAGGATATGCGTGGAAGTGGATCTAGGAAAAGGATTGCCAGAAGCCATCAAGCCCAAGGTGGATGACTGGAGTCACATACAACAGCTGGACTACGAGCAGATCCCCTTAAAATGCAAGGTATGTCATGAATATGGGAATTTCGCCAATAGGTGTACTAAGGTAACTAATCTTGAAACTGAAGATCAAGGTGGGCATTGGGAGACTGTCAAGAAAAAGAAATCAAACCCTCCTTCCAAACCTGACTCAAACCCTGAATTTCCTGGATCATCCTCTCAGCGCCCTCCCTCCCCTTCCTCTATCCCCCTAGGCCTATCCCAAGATCCACCTATTCCATCATCCTCCAACCCATTTCTGGTTCTCGCCACTGAAGACTCTCTACCAGATCCGCCCTCATCGGATCCTCCAGAACCACCTTTGATACCCTTGCTCCCCTCTCAACCCTCTATAGAGGCCCCTCCTTCCAGAACCACCAGAAGCTCCTCTAAAGAAATTGGCTCCTCAAGTGACTCCCATAAAAAACCAGGCCCAGGAAGGAAATCAACAAAACAACATCGAGAAGAAAGTACTCAGAAGGACATAGCCCTCTGGTTCCAAACTCCAATGGAATCTTTCATAACAGGACATCAGGACAAAGATACAGCAGGGAAAGATCTCGAGAGGCGAGCACCTCCCCGACCGAACGCCTCATGATGAAAGTCCTCTCCTAGAACAGCAGGGGTCTGGGGCACCCCTCTAAAATAACAGCCCTAAGAGACCTTCTTTACAGCGAAAGACCTGGAATTTTGTTGGTCCAAGACACCAAACAAAATCAGCAAGAAATGAAAAATATCATTGATGCCCAAAGGCAATATTTAGGTATTGTTAGTAGCTCCAGAGGAGCATCAGGAGGAATAGTAACTATTTGGAACAGCCAGCAATGGAACTGTGATTCAACCACAATTAATCAAAATTGGATTAGGACCAAATTGGTCAGCAAGAAGGAGAACTGAGATCTCATTATATATAATGTCTACATTCCCAACCAATACAGGGAAAAGGAGCTGTGCTGGAAGGAACTAAAGGAAAATATTGACAGCGAAAACACTTCCAACATCATAATGGCGGGAGACTTCAATCTAATTCTCCATGCGAATGAAAAAAGAGGCGGAAATTTCATGCATGATCCCTTCAGAAGCCAGCTGGAGAAAATAATGCAAGAGAATGAAATGGTGGACATCATCCCTAAAAATTGAAAATACACATGGAGCAATCACAGACTGGGAGCAGGCAATATTATGGAACGTCTGGATCGATTCTTGGTAAACATCTCTCTTCTATCTTCCTTTGTTGTCTGTTACTCTAATATTCTCAACTCTTCCGCATCTTATCACTATCCCATCCTCCTCACGATGGAACCTCATCACCATCTGGGGCCGATCCCCTTCAAGTACAATCCGCTATGGACACACAATCCTTCAACTGGAGCAATTATAGAAACAGTCTGGAAACATCATGTAGAGGGATCATCCAGCTATATTTGGGAGACAAAAATCAAGAACATTAGAAGAGTGCTCAAATATTGGGCCAAAACTAGTTATCAGGAGCCAGAAGAAACAAAAAAAATAAAAATAAAGCAAGACTTGGAAGAAGTTCAGACTCAAATAGAAGGCCAAGGACTCTCCCAACAACTCAAAACTCAAGAATGGGATCTTCAGGGATAGCTTATGCACATCAGCAGAGAAGAAGAGATTAAATGGAGGATTAAATCTCGGCAATTATGGCTGAAAGAAGGGGATAAAAATATTGCATATTTCCACAAGCAAGATGCTGCCAGAAGAACAAGGAACAGGGTCAGCGCTATTAATGACAGCGAAGGCAACCAATATAATAATCAAGAAGATATCAAGAAGGTTGCCTCTTCCCACTTTAGGAGCCTTCTAACTGAGAGCCAAGAGGAGGGAGACTATTCAGATCTTCTTCAATATCTTCCTAAAGGCATAACTCAGGAAATAAATAATACATTAAATCGTGAAATTGAAGAGGAAGAGATTAGAAAAGCAATCTGGACATTGCAGCCAAATAAATCGCCTGGGCCTAATGGGTTCCCTATTAGCTTTTATAGGGAATATTGGCAGCTGATAAAAAAGGACCTTGCAAAAATGCTAAGAGGGGTACAAAGGAAAGGAAAAATGGGAGGCTTTACCAACTCTACCTTCCTCGCCCTCATCCCCAAAGAAAATCGACCCTCCTCATTCTCCAGATTTCGGCCAATTTCACTATGCAACTCCTCTTACAAGATATTCACGAAAATCATAGCTACAAGACTTAAGCCTCTCCTCCCATCTTTGATATCTGAGAATCAAGGAGGATTCTTGTCCAATAGACAAATTCACGATTCCATAATCTTGGTCCAAGAAGCCATACACTCCAGTATATCAAGACAAGAGAAAGGATTTGTGCTCAAACTTGATTTGGCTAATGCCTTTAACCGGGTAAGGCACTCCTATTTGTTTGCTGTCCTGAAAAAAAATGGGTTTTGATTCCTTATTTATCAATACCATAGCTGCTTGTATTTCTGGTCCTTGGATATCCCCTTTGATTAATGGTCGCCCTGCGAAGCCTTCCAGTCTTCTAGAGGACTAAGACAAGGCTGTCCTCTATCCCCTTACCTCTTTATTCTTATGGAAGAGTCTTTCAGCAGAGCCTTGGATCATAACGAAGAGTCGGCCTCATAACTGGAATTAAATATGGGAATGGAGTAAATAACATTAACCATTCTCAATTTGCTGACGATACTCTATTGATTGGAGGGGCCTCAAACACCATAGAAAGGCACTTCAAGAGTCTTCTTGATCAATACATGGACTATTCAGGGGGAGCTATGAATTTCCTCAAAAGTTGTGTGTATGGTTGGAACATCACCAACCAAACAGCCCACAGTATCGCCAACATATTTGGAGTTACTTACAAAATGAAATGGGATCACTTTTCCTACTTAGGGATGCCGGTGAGTTTGGGGCCCTTAAAAGCAGAGACATGGAATGAAATTATAGACAAAGTCAAAAGGAAAGTCCAGCGATGGGGAACACATTGGCTCAATCCAGCAGGCACACTTATTCTACTTAAATCAGGTATCTCTTCCCTTCCTCTCTACAGATTTACTCTCTACCAAGCTCCTGCTATCTTTCACCATAAATTGGAAGTCGCCCTCCAAGACTTTCTGTGGCAAGGGGGGTAAAAAGAAAAGAATAGATTCAACTTGGTTAACTGGAAGAATGTAATTCAATCCTAGGATAGAGGGGGACTTGGAATAAGAGCCCCAAAAATCCTCAATCTGGCTTTTGGGATCAAAATGACTCGGAGGCTAATCACGGGCCCAACAACATGGTGGAAACAAGTAATGGAAAGCAAATATCTCAGAAACTCTAGACAAAGGCTCCTTGAGGACAGTATTCCCAATAGGGACTCCTCCAAAATCTGGCATCTATGCAAGAAAGCTGCTCAAATCCTCAAGCAACACACATCGAAAATCCCTGGAGGAGGGGATAGCATCAATTTTGCCACTGACAATATTATGGGACTTCCTCCTTTGAACACCATTGAAGAAGCTATCCCCATCATTCACCATCTGAACAGTATAGGTATCCATAGGCTTGGGAAAATCTCGAATTGGGACCCAGACTCTCATGCCTGGACGAGCTGGACCTTTCCGGAAATTCCAACATCCCTGGAAGCTAGCTTCAACGCCTTCAAAGCTCACCTTCACAACAGAGCTCCTGTCAAAAAAGATGCAATTGATGGCCTCCGATGGGATCCCTCAGGATCAACCTATACCATAAAGTCAGGCCACCATCATATTTGCAATGGCATCTATCAGACACCCCTGTGGAATCATTGGAAAATAATTTGGAAATCAGAGGTCATACCAAAAATTAAATTCTTCATATGGTTACTATTGAAAGTCAAAGTCCTTACAGCAGAGAACCTAAGAAAGAGAGGGATCAATGGCCCATCTAGATGTCCCAACTGTTGCACAGCTAAGGAAACAATGTTCCACCTACCCATAGATTGTCGCTTTGCCAAAAGATGTTGGAAAAAAATGTCTTCCCTGGGCAATATAGCCTGGCAACCTCAGCAAAACATAGTTGAGGCTATGTATGCGTGGAAGAAAAGCTGCCCTTGGAGAGAAAAGCGGAGCAGGCTTGTGAAACGAGTATGGGACTTTATCCCACACATTTTGATATGGAGAATATGGCTGCCCAGGAACAAAAAAATCTTCCAAGATAAAGATCCCAACGCTCGAATTACATGCAACAAAGCACACATTCTGGCTCAGGAGGCAATAACAGTTAAATACACAGGGAAAATCCAAGCAAAGGATTACATAGTGGAGGAAAGAACTGTCATAAGTTACATTCTGGAAAGGAAAGATCAAAAGAAGTGGATCTCAGTGATAAACAGACCTCAGCACACTCACATGAAAGACTGGGAAATCAGACTCACAGCTCAGGAATTTGAGAGTTGGATTCATAACAGCAAATACAAAACTCTCTTTTTTGATGGAGCTTCAAAATCGAACGCAGGCCAAGCAGGAGCGGGAGGATTAATTGTGGATGAAACAGGGGACAACATCTGCAGTTACGAATGGAGTCTAGGGGAAAGAACCAATAACAACACTGAGGCTTTAGCCTTATATCAAGGACTTCTCCAACTAAACAAGCTGGGAATTAAAAGAGCCATGATAATTGGAGATTCTGCAATAATAATCCGCTTAATGGTCCAAAAGCAGAGCTCTCCTAATTGTAATCTCCAACAGATCCTAAACCGCATCAAAATATCCCTTCAAAACTTTGAAGATCTACAGTTTTACCATGTTCTTCGAACCTTAAACAAATAGGCAAACATGAGAGCAAATAACACTTGTGGAAGGGCGGCGGGTGCACTAAGATGCAACGCCATTGACAGCTTTCACCCTATCCCATGAATAAATATCAAATGTTCAACGCCTTGCACAGCTCAGGCATTCAAGCGTGCGAAGGCAAAAGGCGTCTGATGAACAGGACGCCTCCCTGCAATCTCAGATTTGAAAAGCCGATTTTCTTGATCCCAAGCACCAGCAATCACTTCAACGCCGACGCTAGTAGATTTGAATCAGAAATGAGGGATTTTGTTCAGGTTCACACTCCTCTCGTGATTCTGGCTTCCCCTGAAATCAACCCGCTCCAGCTTATAAATCCTCCTCACTGCTCTCTTTTTTGCATTCACTGTCATTCTCTTAGCATCAAACGCTTTGTGAGAAAGAGCCTCAAGGAAGCGCGCGAGCCTTCACAGAGTGGTCTGAAGGCACCCTTATCGACCCGGCACGCATCATCTCTGGTATTGCTCCTTCCAAGTTCTGATCGTTTTATACTAACCAGGTTTATTGTCTTGCTCAGGTCTCTTAAATCCTGGATCTGTCTAGCTTCCCACCCTCCAGTTCATCTCCCAATGCTCCTGACTCTCTTCCTTCCATAGCAAGTTCCCTCAAGCGCCATAGCTCCCATTGCTAAAAAGCTCTGTCGTCTCTCCACCTTGAGCATTCACCAAATAGAAAATTCTGTTCTTTTAACTCTCGCCATCTACTCTTTTAACTCTCCCGCCCTCCTCAATATCTTATCTGAACCTGACATTCCTCTTCATAACGCCCCCAACTTTCTCACCCACCACACTCTTACCTACCGCAACTCTACCTACCGCACCCCCTCACTAAAAATGGCACGCAGCAAGGATTGCCTGCACTGTGCAGACTTGCAGGCCGAGTTGGAGGAGATTAGGACACAACAGACTGTCCTGGACGAGAAGCAAAGGCTATTCGAAACAAGACTGGAAGAACAAAGTTTCCGACTTGAAGAGCAGAACCGAAGGATCGAAGATCAAAACCGCCTCATGAATGAAAAATACAAGGCGGAGATCCAACTGTTTATGCATAGAGCATCCTCCCTTCAAGAGCAGTTCCGGCAGCTCACTAATCGTTGTGCGCATGCGGAAGAATCCATTTCAATCCTCAAGTACATGATGGACAAGAGGAATGTAGTGGCCACCAGCTCATCTATCGTCAAGCAGGAAGCAAGATATGACCAGCTGGAAGAATCTACAGCAAGACACATCCAGCACATTATGATAGATTAAAATGTTTTCTAAATGTATTTTTCTGTTATTTACGTTTATAAGAAGCTACAGCAGCAAAGTATTAGGCAATAGCAAGACTAGCAAAGCAAGGATCAAGGAGGTAGCACTGTTTTGTAAACTCCTTTATCAGAACAGCCAATGGCATATCATGTCTCTGAGGAGACGGAAATTTTGTATCTTTTTTCAGAATCAAAAATAGCATCCGAACTTTAAAAAAAAATAAAAAATTTGCCTACTATCTTCAAAAATCTTGTATATATAATCTTCCTAATAACTCAATGATAATATTGTGACTGTATTCTCAAGGGTTTTTCCAAAATCCAATAAGCTTGTCCACCAAAAATATATTCCCACAAATTTTGTTGTGTTTTCAACCAATTAGGTACCAAAGGATCACAATTCTACAACATAAAAGGGAAAGATCACAAACAATTTGAATTCCTCAATATCTCTAAGCATGTCACTGCCTTGGTTACTCAGATAATCCAATTTGAAATCCATTCCCATTTTTCAAAGAAAATATCATTATGATTATGATTATCCTCAAAACCCTAATTAGGTTATGCTAATAGTAGTTGTCATGATAATTTTTCTGATGGCTTTATGCTCCAATAATATCCATTTCATTATGCTTTAAGCTCTTCATATTTCAATGGTTTCATCTTATAAAATTCCAATCACTCAAGACTATCAATGTAATAAGGCTTTGACGAAATTTCAAATAGCTTATTCCATTAATGATCTCTTTCTCTAATTCAACAATATAATTCCTCGCCTTTTAAAAAAAATTAAGAGATCCTAATTCTAACTTAAGAACAAAGAAGCATGTCCATTTCTTTTTCCATAATCACTTTCAAGGATACTAAATATATTCAAACCAATTCCCAATTAATGATGGACTTTATATCATACAAATGATATTTTCCCTTAGATAAAAAGATATGATCATTTATAAATATTTGTCCTCCCATATTCATCCAAATGGAATACCTCAATATAATGAAGCCTTCACCACCTTTTATTCATATCCACGCTAAATTATATGGATGTAAAAATGTTAGAGATTTTTTATTTTATTTTATTTTTAAATAATACAACCTTACCTCAATGAAGTACTTACCTTGAACATGGGAGGTTGTTCATTAGGATTATTTTTAGTTTACTAAGAAACAAAAGGCTACTAATCAGAAAAATCTTTAGTTTTCTAAGGAGGCTACTTATTGGGTTTCTTATTTTCTACTCTGGGATGTGCATAGGGGTTAAACACCTAAATTCACTACTTATTGGTGACAAAGATAGGTTTCCCAAGGTTCCCTCCTTTACTACCATATCTCCATGATATTTTTGTGTGGCCTTCCAACCAACATGCGGGTTAAGGGCTATAATGATAGAAATTTTTGGAAACCTTGAGACCCTATAAGCCAAGAGAAACATTTAGTTCAAATATATCCTAGACAATGTTATAACTCTTCTTAAAAGTCTCATGGGAATTGATTTGATTTATTACAGAGGTTCATTCTTCATATCCAA
This sequence comes from Pinus taeda, assembly GCA_000404065.3. Classification (NCBI taxonomy): domain Eukaryota; kingdom Viridiplantae; phylum Streptophyta; class Pinopsida; order Pinales; family Pinaceae; genus Pinus; species Pinus taeda. Next base: position 19,877 of record APFE030041239.1, read on the forward strand.
GGTTTATTCATTTACATATTTCATCATCTACAATATATATATAACACCGCCTTATACTTTTAAAAAAAATAACTCCACTTAATTTCTAAATATATTTAAAGTAAAAATAAACATAATAAAATTTTATACTATTTATTTCTCTAATTAATTGATTATTTTCTAAAATGATATAAAAACATATTAAACACCCCTATTACGATTCAAAAGCCAAAACAAACCTAATTGTTAAATATATTTAAAGGAAAAATAAACATAATAGAAAGCGAGTGTTTTATGAGATAAGGCTACATTATGAGTAGTGATTTGATAAGATCAAATCAACATGCAATATAGGTGACCAATGATTAGACTAGATCAGCATGAAATAATGAGTAGTTTGGTAGTGAAGAAACATGCAAAGTTCACATTGGTAGTGAAGGTGAGAAAAATGTAGCAGTGAAGGTGATTGGCATGCAATTATGGAGTCGATCGACATGCAGTAGTGAGTAGGGAAGTAGTGATTGGAATTTATTGAAGATGATCAACATGCACTAAAGGTCATCCATTGAATAAAGTAGTGAGCAACATGCAGTGTAGCATTATCGACATGCAATAATTAACATGAAGTGAAGCACTGCCTCTGGAGCGATATAAGTAATAGGGCTTGATCAGGAAGCTGACGCATCCCTAAGAGCCACAATTGGATACAAGGAAGGAGTCATCACCTTTCTTCATGGGCTCTAGTTGTTTTGGATGTCTCCAATAGGCAAACAAGTATAAAGCTCAATTCTTTATCTTGTCTTTTTTCCCCTCTTCAGGGTCACCGTTATGGGTTAAAAAAATGGATAAGAGAAACCTGATTCTATTGAAATGAACCATCTAGGTAAAGTGAAAATTACTTATTCAGTTAAAGTAGGGAAGTGAGTTTGGGTCAATGAAAAGCAGTTTTGGCATATTTTAAAACACATACTTACATGTTTAAAATGGGAACAAACAAGGAAAAAGTAGTCTCAAAGGAAAATATTTTCATCCTTTGTAATAAAACATGCTCAAATAAGTCCACTTTGTAAAGACACAACAAAACAAATTGAAAGGTAGCAATGATTCCACATTATACAACCCCACATCCACACCTCTAACCTATTCATCTGACATTTATATGCAAGAGGTTGTAAATACTAAGAGAAGGCTAGAGGAGTTGGAAGTTAAAGATATAAGTGTTGCAATGTTGCAGATGTGTTGTTGGTTGGAATTGATGTCAACCTTGTAGCATGGGTTGCAGGAGAGTTGGTTAGCACATGTATGTTTGGTTGTAGATGGATTGTACATGGACAATGTGTTGTATTGGTTTTGGAATGTCTACTAGCATGGAGACATGAGGATGGAGTTGTGCTTTGTAGGTGGTTGATACAAAGTCTTAACAAAGGATGTCATGGTCCTCATTATAATTTTGCTTCATAGAGTTGGATGGTGGTGTGTTTCACTTGCCATGATTATCAGTTGTGTAGAGTTGTTTCATGACCAACAATGTAGAGATGTGATGACCTCCTTGTTCATGATATTGCTATAGGTGTTACTCCTTGTTCATGATGTTGCTACAAGAGTTTGAGTCTAGAAGATTTGATGATTAGGTCTCCATATCCTGATTAGGTTCTCATGTTGATGATATGATACATAGGGTTTGGAGAGGATCTACAAGTGGTTTGGAGAGGATATACAAGTGTTGGAGGATGCTTGAGTTGGTTGTATAGGTTTTGGAGGATGTATCACATGTTCTAGAGATTCATAGTGATGGAAGAGTTGTTGTGGAGTAGGTTGATGGCCCAGGTGTTAGTGTATTTTTTGGTTGGAATCCAAGTCAACCTATTTGGACTTGTGATCATGAATAAGATGTGGCAGTGACTTCGTGAAGTGTTGTAGAGGTATTAGTGGCTTCCATAGGTCATACAAAGGCTTGTCAAGCTATGGAAGAAATTTGGGCAAGATCTGAAGTGGTTTAATTGGCTTTCTCCTATCCTCTGCCCCAACCACATGTTGATAGTCTCATGCATGTGGTTGAAGGGACCTAACTGCATGGGTACATGCTTATCCAAGTGGTTGCAATTGATATCAGGTGGTTTTGTGCATGTGATTAATAGTTTAGCTAGAATTTCTCCAGATTCCTCACTCATCTTATGGTATTATGGCAATGTTCTTGATTAGAAATTTCCAATATATAGTTGAAAAAGTTAAGGGAGCTTCTAGAAGTTGGTTAAACTTGAAAGTATCCATCATTTAGTGGAGAGAATGGCTTGATCAATACAAGGAGTTGGATCTAAGAAAATTTAGATGTTTGAAAGAAAATTTTGAGCACTCCATCATCGTTGGTGTTAAGTGAGTTAATCATGAAAAACAATGATAAATAGAGGAAGGTTTTGAGTCTATTTGGTTGGTATTCTTGAGAGAGTGAAAGCATGCCATTGTGATGGCATTGAGAATGAGTAGATATTGCAAAAAATTCTCACATAGTTTTGTAGAGTTTTATCATAGTGTTGTAAGAATAAATCATAGATAGAATTGAGAAGTAAATTCAAATTTTATGTGTTGCAGGTCTTAGAGAATTGGAAACTTGTGTTAGAGAGTAGAGTTGTTTGTTAGTATAAGATAAGAAGTAACCACCTACAACAAAAGTTTTTGTTTCAGATTTTATGTGTAGATTGATGGTGTTGTTGGGTTGCTCATGTTGAGTAGATTGGGAACCCAGTATGAAATATTGTGAAACGTTGTTTTCATGGAGGAATTAAGGGGTGGAGGCTTCAGAGTAGACAATGATTCAGTAGATTCAATAGAAGAAAAATATTTATCCATCCAATAGGAGTTAGATAGTCCAATGGGATTTGGGTGAGGATCATTGCTCATGGAGGATTCTAGCAGATAGTTTTCCGTAGATCTGTGAGAGAAACGTATTTCCTATCTGATAAGTTCCAATATACTGTAAAGGAAGCCAAGTCTTCTAGCTTATGATTTTAAGATAATCCATGTATAATTTTTCAATATATTATTAAAAGAATCAATCAGTACAACAACAACAAGATGTTTTTTCTCTCAAAAGGGTTTCCACCATAAATACTTGTGTCGTTATGTGTGCATGCTTGTGTTGATTATTTATGTTAGAGCCTAAATCTACCTCAAGCTGAGAAAGGCATGTCTAGGGTAACATCAAACCACGTTTAACCTGGTAGCTAGCCCTACCAGGTTGGGAGAGGGTTCTCTCCTTGTCAATCTCAAAGAAAATATGGCAAGTAAGGCTTGGATGACTGATATGAATACTAATTTTAGGCTAGGTATATGCTCAGATGAATTTGATTGATTTCAATGGTTTATTGTTGGATCGATGAGGAAGGCAGCTTTGGGTCCAGGAAATGAACACGGATTTGCAGAGGTTTCTGTGGGGCGAGGTAGGCAAGTGTTTTAGCACTTTGAAATGAATGTGATGGTGATTCTAAAGACTGGTGAGGATTTGGAGAGGTCATGCAAGTTTCATGAGTCCTCTTCAAACAGTAGAAAACATGTAGAACTAAATAAACCCCAAGGTAGAGCACTGAAACACCAATGAGTTCCACCTTTAAACTTGATTCATTTAGTTATGCTGAAAGAGAGAGATGATGGCACACATAAACATAAAATTAGCTAAATTATAGAGAAGAAAACAATTATAAATCACATTACCACAAGAATCCCACAAAATGCTATAAAACCCTCGTTTATTTCCTTGCCAAACTGCAGAAGTGATGTACAATAGTGTTCAATGCATCCACAAGAGTCCAACCTTGACAAATGACTAAGAAAGTACAAGACATAGGCCTCAAACCACCCATGAGTCTAGGAGGTGTTTCAACTAGATCTAAACTAGGAACTGAAAAATAGGTAGTGGAACAGCTTGCCTCTAAAACTATGGAAACTGATTCATTTAGTTCAAAACAACCTATACATGATGTATCTACCTCCTTGAGTAAATTTTCATAATTTTTACATCAAATAACATCAATTTACATCATGATTTTGATCATGAGAGAGAAAAATTCAAACTAAGAAAAAACTAGGCGAAAATTTTGAGTTTTGAGCAAAATTGGCAAAAATTTCTCCTATGCGTAGCGTCGCTGATTATATGCATAGTGCCTTTTCCTAGCTGAATTTGGAGGCCTTCCCCTCCACAAAATTTTCTCCAAGATGGCTTGTTGGAAAGGTATTTCTGTCCACTTTCTAGGAAAAGTGTAATTTTTTAATTTGGTGTCCATTTTCCCCTCCAAAAATGCAATCTCCCAAGACTGCTTCCTGTGTGTCAAAAAAGTGGCAGAAAGGGCATTTTTGAGGTGTTTTTGGACCTTTTGGAGGTCCAAAACTTGTCAAAACTTTCTAGCCATTTTTGAGCAAGCATATTTTTTCATGCTGATATGCAAGCCATTTTGCAAGAATATTCCCCCATCAAAAGCATAGCACCGGTGGCGCTACGCACCTGTCAAAAAAACCTATTTTTTGCCTCAAAAATTCAAAAATGACAAAAACTTCACCAAATTTCTTGAAATTTGGCATGAGTGATTTTTTTTAGGTGCTATTTCTGGGCCAATAATGATTCAGCCAAGATCTGGAGCTTATCTTGCTCTTTTTTTCTCCTTCAAGCTCTCTTTAACTTGGATTTTAGGCTTCTTATCCTTGTCTTACAAATTTTGTTCTGGGCCAAATAGTGGTAAGCCATGTGTCGCAACATCTTTTTCTCCTTATTATCCTTGTCTAGCAGCTTTTCCAAATGCATGTTTTCCCTCTCTAACCATGATTCCCAGTCAGCCTCAATTTGTTTCTCTAGTGGAGTTAGCTTGACCTTCCTTATTTTTGCCAACTGCCGGTTTTCCCTTATGTTTTGCAACTCCATGATGGTTTGTTTGTCCTCTGGTTGCTTGTTATGTTGCTCAAGGTAATTAATGATCAATTTAGCCCTCTCAATGTTAAGTGATAGGCTTTGGATCTCAGCTTCCTGCTCATTGATGATCTCATCCTTGAGTGAGCCCAAATCAGTGTCCTCTTCCTCAATCAAAATGAAATCCCTGTCTTGGCCTTTAGAAGGCCCTTCATCATGCAATGGTTTCTTTCCTTTGTCCTATACCTGCTCTATTGAAGAAGAAGGAAAAGCACATTTCACCCCTGGTGAATATAACATTTGTCTATTGTCTGGTGAAGAGAATGAGACCCCTTCCACCCCTGGTGGAGTTAATACTCGTTTGGTAGCTGCAAATAGCCTCCTTGCGCCTTTCTCATAGGTGATAAACACTGGCACACTTATATGTTATGTCTCATGAACATTTGGTTGGTTTGAAGGCCCTCCTTCCTCATGAAGCACTGATGGAGTCACCTGAGGGCTATTGAAGACATCACGTTCAATGAAAGTATCCCATGAAATATTCAGCAAGCTTAGCTGATGCAAAACAACAATTTTAATCAAGGAGAAATGGTAAATGTTACTAAACTGCTGAGGAATAGGTTTCCTTTGCACATAACGAGCCATTTTCTCAATATTCCGACATATAAATTATGGAAGATTCATCATCCTCACCCATGTGAAATGCATCAGCAATCTAACATGGTATGTATAAAGACGGGAAAACCTTCCCTCAGTGGTGAAATATTTGATAATGAGTTTCATGAGTGGAGCATAAGTGTCTTGCAAGAATTTGAAAGGAAAGACCCTACTGATTTTCCTTTGATAACTAGCCTTGATGTAAGGCTCATAATGCTCTCTGCCCACATGTTTCCCCTTATTCCATTGTTCTCCCACATTTGGAATGCCTGTTTCTCTTGCTATGGTTTTAGGTGTCAAAGTGAAAAAAACACCAGCTAGGTCCACCTAGCCATTGTGAATACTAAGAACAAACAACCTAGCAAGCTCATGGTGATATTCCACCCTCTCCACCATCTCAAAAAACTGGTAACAAGACTGATGTTTAAAACAAGCTACTGCAAGAGGGCAAGCTAGTAACTCTGTGAGAGTGGTGGGCTCCTCCCAGATGTGTTTTCCTCCTTTGTGTGGTTTTCTTAGTGCATGAACCTCTTGGGAAGAGTCATTGATAGTTTCATCATCCTTCTCATATGTTGAATATGTTTCCATTCTTGCAAATGTGGATGAGTATGAAGATATTTTCTCAAATATAAGAAGATTGTTGTTTTTTTTTGGGGATAAAAGGGATTGACTGATAATAGGATTGTGAATGAGGGTTTGATGATGGCAGTAGAGTTTTAGGGAATGATAGGGTTTGAGAAATGGAAATTAGGGTTTTGAGAATGATAGGAATTGTGTATAGGGCTTAGGGTTTGGTGAAAGGGAATAAGGTGAGTGTCAATGGGAGGGGAAAAGGAGAATGGATTTATAGAAACTTAGTGCAAGGGGATGGGATATAGGAAAATAATCACAAGGGAGTAAAAAAATCAAAAACAACAAAACCGTAGACAAGCTTGGCAAGACAATTTTGAGAGCAGCTAGGGTTTCATTTTTCAATATTCAAATCACTACCATGGATGCAAAAAATCTCTTGCCAAGCCAGATGAGAGGGCGTACTTACTTGCCAAGAGGTTATTGGTGCATTTGGAGGCAGAGGAGGGTGATAAAATTGGCTTTGAAGCTCCAAGAACAGATGTGCCGCACCAACACCTAGGTGCGTAGCACACTTTCTGTGCATAGCACCCATTCAATTTCCTTAGTAAAACCTGCGCCAAATGCGTAGCGTCGGTGCCCAGATGTAGAGGGCCACCAACGTTTCATGATTTTTTTCCTGATTTTGCCTCCTTCTCCCACAAACCCAATTTTTTTTCTCCAAGAGTGAATTTGCACAATGAAATAACAAAGAGGACATTTTTCACTTTAAATATGCATGACTTTAATTTTTCATCCATCTCAAACCCACTTTGCTAATGTTAAAGTCACGTTGCTTTTAAAAGCTCTGTTTTTATTTTTTGCAGTTTGACTCATGAATTGAAATTTTCTTGATGAATTGATGCATTGATGATTTTGGTTCTTGCAGAAGCTGGATTAGGCAAGACGACCAAGGGCGGCAACTCTGAACTTATTACATATAGGAAGATTAAAATTACATGAAATTTTTATACATAGAAAAAATCACTTATTGAGCATAATATAATTGAAATTTTGATCTTGAGACCTTATTTGACCTCCTCATGTGCCTGCTGACTCTTATTGAGCTTTTGTATGACTATGGTGATAAACCCTAGACCTAATGAGACCTAAAACCCTAAAAATGGCTTTTGAAAATGTAATGACAAAAGATGCTTGTAAATGACATGAACTTGTAAAAATAGGCTAGAAGGCAAAGATCATGAGGGAAAGTTTGATAATGAACCACCTCCATCAATTGATCCATGACCTAATGGAATGCAACTGATCGGATGGGACACCTAAAATGCATGCAAAAAGAGAATTTGATTACTGATGGAGGGATGAAGATACCGACACTAACAATTTCCATGGTTATTATGCTTCAAGTTTATTTTTTCTTTCATGTTTTGATAAGATAATATTATGGATGTGTGTTGCAAATTGATAATTTGGTAAAATGTTATAGAATTTGTATAAAGGCCATCACTACTGATTCACCCCCCTCCCCCCACCCCCCGTTCAATAATGATGTAGTCTCCAACAATTGGTATCAGAGTCGGTGCTCTTTAGTGAAGCTTGACCACTTGGATAGTAGATTGTGGATCATGGCTAGAATAAAGAAGAGGATGGATCAAAATACAAATGGTTTCAAGAAGGAAAATATTCATTCAATTGCAAATCAAGTAGCAAATTCTGAAATCTCAACCAAAATAGTTGTGTCACGAGGTGATATTTTCAAATAATTTTTCAATTATGATTCGCATCTTTCTATTAAGTTACGTAGTGAAGAGGAGACTGACATTGTTTTTGTTACGAATGAATATGAATTAAAAATGGTTGTAATCAAGGATATAACTACTAAAGTGGATAGACTAACCCCTGCATGTAAAGATCATAAAAGACTTTTGCAATTTTTTATTAGAATGAAAATGGGCTATGAGATGTAATCAATATATTGAAAATTTGACTAGAGGAGGCGAAGAAGATACGAGATGATATGAAGAATCAATTGAGATAAAAGGAGGAGGAATGTGAAAGATTGGAAGCAAAATTGGTTTCACTAAGAAGTGATTTTGAGAAGAAAACCGCTTAGTTTATGAGAAACCAAACTTCCTCATCTTGTGAATCAAATTGCATCACGCATAAAGGACCAACTAGTTTAGTTGCAATCACAAGTATATTAGATTATAGAAGTAGAAAAATTAGCAAGAAGGAGAGCCATCAACACAAACAGTAGACTAAGAAAGAGCACAAGGAAGAGAATGAAAATTTTACACCAAAAAGATCACTCCTACCTTTGGGAGATGTGAGATGCTTCAATTTCCAGAAGCTTGGAAATATAATAGAAACTTATAGAAGCATGAAACAAAAGAAGAAATTGGATAGAAGACTTCATCAATTGAATAACCAAATTCCAACCAAAATCAGGTATAATGTTCATTTTTATGGTTATTTGTACTCATGCAATGATTTTGGCCACAAGGCTATTGAATGCAGGTTGCATTCAAAGAGGAGTATAATGAGTAACAGGAGATATGAATCTTTTCCTCTGTTGGGTTGTGTTATATTCTTTCCACATATTTAACAGGGGGTTTGAGGGGTACCCGTAACCCCACTTTATGGGGTCTGGGGCAACGCCCCGGAAAATTTTGGTTTTGGATCCTATGTTAGGTTGGGCGGACCCACCTACGGTTTTGTGCATGATTTTCGCACATGTTTCTTGGACGCGATGGTTTTTCGATCCATGGTATTGGATGCTTCAGCATGTATAAATATGTATTGTAACATTGAAAGGAACATAATGAAAAATCAAGCTGGTAGTCTCGGTTTTGAGATCCAGTGGGAAATCTCTGTGTATATGTGTTTTATGTGTTATGCTCTCGCATTTTTTTTTTTCTTCCTGTGATTTAGAATTCGTATGCAGGTAATTTCTGTACGGGGTTAAAACCTACATTTGGT
>APFE030041239.1:33508-86416 GCA_000404065.3 Pinus taeda
AGGGGGTTTGAGGGGTACCCGTAACCCCACTTTATGGGGTCCGGGGCAGCGCCCCGGAAAATTTTGGTTTTGGACCGTATGCTAGGTTGGGCGGACCCACTTATGGTTTTGTGCATGATTTTCGTACATGTTTTTTGGACGCAATGTTTTTTGGTCCATGGTATTGGACGTGATGGTTTTTCGATCCATGGTATTGGATGCTTCAACATGTATAAATATGTATTGTAACATTGAAAGGAACATAATGAAAAATCAAGTTGGTAGTCTCGGTTTTGGGATCAGTGGGAAATCTCTGTATATATGTGTTTTATGTGTTATGCTCTCGCATTTTTATTTTTCCTGTGATTTAGAATTCATATGCAGGTAATTTTTGTACAAGGTTAAAACCTACATCCTCTATTTATTGGTCATATCAGGGACTACATATGTGACAATATTAGTCATATGGCCAAGGATTGTAAGACTCCAAAACACTTAGGGCCACCTAATCAAAGAATGAAGAATGTGGAAAGTAGGCCAAACAAGCGGATAGTTAGACATCCACATGCAAGAGATCAACCACTTAAAGTTTGGAAGAAGACGGGGTAAAAAGAGTCTACAAGGAGAAACTAATTCTTACATGGCCTCAGGGGGATCATAAGGCACATATTATTATGCATTTTGAATCATTGATGATGTTTCCATAGTTGTGAAGTGTGTATGTGAATATATATGTTTGTTGAGGAATTGTCTAGATGTATGCAACTAGAGTTTAGATGGTTATCTTTTTATGGTGATTTTATGATGTTAGATTTTTGTTGCTAATATTATACCTACAAAAGCTATTGAAATGAGGATATGATAGATAATTTGTGATGTGAGCATGAACACAAATATCTCCAGGAGGAAGGTTGAAAAAATGTGATGACACATGTTCAGGGGGAGCACTTCATATGTTTTCAATATTTCAGTGGTTTTGATGGCATCATGGTTCCTTGGAGGAGTTTACTATATGTTCCATGCCATATGCTTATCTAACATGAGGTTGTTGCAGAAGATTGTAATCTAGTTGTGCATGGATTATATGTTTCCTATATGAGTTGACATGAAGTTGGCATGTATTATTCATTTTGGGTTGATGATATATTGTATGTGTTGGTGCCATGGAGGTGTATGGTATAACTTCTTGCATAATTCCTATGTTATAGATTTGCAGTCTATATGTATAAAACTAGTAGTTGATCATGATGTAATCATTTCATGTTATTGTTGTTGTTTCTCATTATGTTATTTGGTGCATGATGTCTATATTTATAAGGTGTTTTATTGTTGCTACCACTACATCACCATATGTTGTTGTTGTTATGTATAGATACATAGGGTTGATATATTGTGTCGATTGGTGTGCTATTGTTGAGGGACTGAGTCCCCTAGGGCTTTGGGTCAACACCCTAGCAGAGCGAGGGGTTATCTACAGTAAAAGACAAGAATTCCACACAGACATGATACTTAAATAATCAAACTATGCGAAGAGATGTGTACCTGGGGGTCCTTTGTTCGAGTAGATCCAGCCAGGGTCCAAACCCTCTTGGAGTTCCTCTCGATCCTTGAACCTGTAAAACAACCAATTCAAAGAAGCATAGCAATACATGGACAAAGTATCATATAGAAATCGACTTCACAACATATTGAAAGATGGTTAATTATACATTGAAAAAATAATTCATATGTAAACCATAACAATAACATCATATGCATAAAAAAGATTGATTTCAGGAACAAGACAAATGTTTCTTTATTGTAGATAACTAAAATAAATCAAGGAAGGATATCACCTGAATCTTCCTCTTGCTAGCTCCAAGCAAAACCGTCCTCCAAGTTCATCCAATCCCAAGTCTTCAAAAGGCTCCTTCCATGACTCACACAAGGATATCTCAACTAGTGAAATGACATCAAAGCTCAAGGAAACAAAGGTTTCCTGTAGTGGGGGAAGTGTTGGAAGCACAGGGATCTTCAGACTTGATCAAGGATAATCTCAACAAAGTAATTCTCTCTCCTCTCTCCTCCTTAATGCCTTCCCATTGAATCCTTTTTATACTTCTCCCAAAGTATTTTTTTAGTTGGGAATTCGTTGGGAACAGTTGGGGCCATGGGCATTAATAGGTAATCAATAGGTAAAACCCGTAATCTCCACCCAAAATTAAGGTGATTTAATTTTTTTAAGTGTTTTAAGACATATATGTGGGTTGGGTATACACTAACTCGTGTACACATGTGTTTAGCTCAGGGCAATGTCGCGTACAGGGAATAAAACACTATTTTTTAAGTATTTGGACCGAGTCTGGAAGGAGGGGTTGCCCTAGGCCATAAATGCAACATCACAAATATCAATGGTGAGATTTGGAGCTATAACAGCTATGTTGTTGGTTCATGATGTTGTTGATACATGCTATTGTTGGGCTACTATACATTGTTATGTGTTGCTAATTACCACTATTGATATTTTCATTCCATGGTTGATTATTTGGAGAGGCTGATACATGTCTCTTATATGATTTATGTTGATATTATCTTCCTAACATGTAGGACACACATTGTTGATCATATATGCCATGTATTTGTTTGTATCATGCATAGAGGTAAGCCATGATAGTTGGCATGCATTATGGTGAGTGTTTTTTTCATCCATGTATGAGGCTTTGATGTCATACTTCAATGTTATATTCTATTGATTAAGCTTGTATTATGCTCATAAAATCATGTACTCTTACTGTAAATAATTTGGTTTTGGTCTTAGAGCCATGAACCATGAATCACATGTGTTGTATAATGAATCATGAGAGTTGTTTCAATTCTGTAGTGGTTGTTAGTGTTATTGGTATAGCCACGTAATTCATGTATTATTCATTTATGCTCTCATAATTATCATAGCAGGACATTCTAGAGTGATGCATGCATTGAGAGAGATTCATATGGGTCATAGTTCAACCATATATGGGCTTTTTTATGTAGTTTTGAAACCATGTATTATCATTTTGGTAGCCATGTAATAGGGCTATGAATCCCTGTACTTTGTTTTATATCATTTGGTCATAGTCATTGGTTCATTTGGAATATCTCCTTGCATGTGGCAAGGAGGCATTAATAGTGACATATTGTTACACCAGACAAATCCCTCTTGCGGACAAGAGCGATCTCCCTAGATCCTTGATGGAAACTAGAAACAAGCAAGACAATTGAACTGGCACTTTCCCTAAGCTGAACTTGTTTGAATTATAAGAATTAAAGCTAATGTATGAGACTCTTACCTATTTCACGAAATGTTCGGTGAGAATCCCTTGTTGTGATTCGATGCATCTCCTCAATGCTTGATAAGATTTGCAAACATCTACCATTAAAAGATCAAAAGCACATGTGATATGATAATCTAAACAACTTAACCTAATGATCAATGAAACTAGCAATTGAATTTTCCTTAATAAACATTGTAAACAATTATAAACCATTCATAATTCCAATAAGACAAATAAATGGGAGAAAGTGTTTATGTGTATTAATCAACGATTAAGAGGAGCCTTACAACCTTCACCTTGATGTCGTGAGTTCCCTCCCAAATTCCTTCAATATCCTCCTAGATGATAGACTTTCCAATCTCAAACTAACAACATAAGTTTATCTTCTCTGAGTTCTAACCTCCTCAACCCCTCTACCCTCTAGTCATTTTATAGGCCGGGGGGAAGATGTTTCAGATCCAAAAGAGGAGGATGAGACTCCTTAATTGAGGGATTAGGTTTCCATGAGAAAAGGGATTAATATGCATCATCTGAGGGTTATATTTCGAATAGTCATAACCTGGAAGTTTTTAGTTGGGAAATATTTGACAAACTATGTTTCTAGAATGTAATTTTTATTTTTACTTTCTAGAATTCACCTACAAGGGTTTATAGTGGTAGACAGAGCCCAACTCTGTGTTGTTCTCAGAGTTAATTGCATCAAATGCACGGGAAAATCTAAAAAAATCAACGCAGGTGGAACTTAATAAGGTGTGACAACTATTTTCCCCAAATTTATCATCTACTTCAAGATATTTTGGGTTGTTTGACTTCTAGGGAGTTGATTCAAACATGTGCACGGGTAGTAAAAAGACCCATAAACCAATCAAGTGTCATGGCGACAACTTGACATGTAATAGGTTTCCCCCTAAAGTGTGAAGTCTATAAAATAAGTTTAAAAGATTGAAGCGCTTTATCCTTCCAAGGATTGGATCAAAGGAAATGGTCAGAAACCTATAGGGAACATTCAAGGATTACAATGCAAATATGAACAAGCATGGAAAGACAAAAATCATATAGATAGTAGACACAACATGGGAACATCCATCTATCATAAATAGTTCTACATAATCCTAAATATAAAATCTCCTCGCGACCTAGATTGATGAAATGAGATCCAAGGCCTTGATCTCCATATCTCAATCCACAATATGAATCTAACCATGCGAGTGAATGTTTTGAAGTCGAACATGGCAGAAACAACTTGATTACCAGTCAATGATGTGAACCATTAACAAGCGTGAGAGAAACCACCAATAATGACAATGGTTCTCAAGGTACTTCCAGCACAATCTATGAAGTGTGAATAGGTGACCTAAATTTGAACACTCATAGAATCATTCGATCAAAGGAAAATTATGAGAACCTATCATCAAAGGCACTAAACTTGCCATTAAGGCATGCAGGTCTCAAGTACTGAAGGTTTCTATATCAACTTCCTAGATAATGCACTAAATTTGATAGGAAATGACTCGTCGTAGGAAAGCCTAAGACATGAAAAAAAATGTAAAGTTTTGAAAATAGTTTGCAAGGACTGACTCAAGGATGGCCAACACAATTGGAGGCTAGAATTTGTAAAGGGATTTTGAACCGAGTTTGAAATTCACTTGAACACATAACAACACGAAAATTGACTTGGCAACATTTGACTTAACAATAATACCAAAAACCATGAAGAATTTCAAATGAGCTTCGATTAATTGTAATACAAATGGATTTCCCAACTTGAACATGAGTGTGACAGAGTGCCATGTTCAAGATTGACATTCTATCGTTAGAAATGATAATTTAAAATGGACACCTTTTCCCAATTTTCCCCCACCATTACTAGCAAGTACCTCTTTATTTTTTACAATACTTAGGAGGATAACATATGCTTGGACTGTAAGCTCATCCTTCGGATGAGTCCATCAAAGTATTTTTAACAAACCCTAAGAAGGAATGGTTTGGTCTCGTTATGCTTAACGAGTCCTATACTATTTAGTTTTTACAAGTCCAATAAAGGAGTAACTCGATGTCGTTTTCTTTTAAAGAGTTTGAAAATGAGACAAAAAGGAAACCCATTCAATTCTTTTACCATAAAATTTTAACAAGCCCGAAGAAAGTAAAGCTCGGTTTTTTTCAATTTTAGAGAGTTAGAAGAAAAACATAAGTAGACTCCTGCAGGTTCTTTTCGTAAGTTTTAGTCTCTCGAGTCAGAAAAAGGATAAAATAATACAAGAGAGAACTCTATGGACCATGTTTAGTCAACATATACCTTTTTTGCAAATAGTCCTAATTAAGTCTGTAAAAGGGGTAAACTTAAACTAAGTGGACGGATGTTCATTTACTTTTATGAGTTCGAACAAGCAAGTACTCGGCAATCATCTCTTTTTTAAAGAGTCTAAAAAGGGCTTAAAAGATGATTCCATGATTTTCATTTTCGTAATTTTTTACGAGCATGAAAAGTGATAAAAGTATGCTAAATAGTCAAAATGATTCGTCCTCGCTTGGTAACCTATCCTGCACATTAAAACTCAATAAATAGACATAACTACTCAAAAATAACATTTCCCCTTTCAAAAGGTTTTTTAAATAAAAAATAATATTTTTTAGCTTCAAAAACCTTATAAAAGGGGGAACATTAAATTATTTTCACCATTTTCATTTTTACCATTTGAGAGAAGAGAGAGGATTTTTTACCACCACACTTCTAGGATTTATTCTGAGCCAACCGGTGGATGAAATCGCGCACCACTTCTTCCAGGTAGAATATATCTCCTTAAATTAGATTTTCATCCATTTAAAATTCCATTTTAAGCTTCCAAATATTTTTTTGGAGAAAAATTATGTTTAAAAATGCACACTCAGTCCTCCGTTGGTTCCTTTCAGTTGGGCCTGCACAAGCAAGTAAAATTTTCCATATAGAAAATTGCGGCTTGCACGGAATTTTTCAGGAAAAATCTGCATAACTGCACCATGTCTGTAAAACAACAGTTGCGTGGGTGGCGAGGGTTTATTTTTAAACAAGATTTGGGCCTCAAAAAACATGATATGACTTTCAAAAATGATTCTAATTCTTTTTAAATGGTCATTTCAGGCTATTTGATTGTTCAAAATGGAGTGGAGGGAAAGAGAGCATGAAGCCAACGATTTGGCAGATCCAGCTACCATGGAGGTTCTAAGAACTTGTGGCCTTCTGAAATACTGACTCATTCTTGGGATGAAATCTTAGGTAGATCTGATGACATGGCTAGTAAGAACCTCGAATGTCCAAGAACATTTTTTTGTGAGCACAGATCATTGTGTTACCATTGACATTGATGACATCTATTTCTTAACTGGGTTGTCTCATCGGGAAGACAGCATTTCATTATTCGGATCAAGGACATGAGGAGATACTACTAATGGGTATCTACGACACTTTTGCAGGGGTTCACCACTGAAGGATGGAAAAATTGATATTCATAGCATCGAGCTCTTGCCCCTAAGGATCATTACTTTCACTGTTAGCAAGATGTGTGGTAGTGTAGCCCTTCATTTAGTCACATGGGCACAAATGCAGACTGTCGTGGAATGTTGAGAATCCAAGGTGTTCAATTGGTGTGAGGCAGTCATGGCAAACATGAAGGGACAACTAACTAGATGCAAGAATGGGAAACTGAAGAATTTCAATTACGATGCCATTCTTGTTTCTTTTTCCCTAGAGAGGATTCTTCTTCTCTGGGAACAATAGATTCTGGCATATGAGGGGGGGCCTAGGGATCCACACATGATGAGGTGGGTTGCACTGATGGCACATCATGGAGGCAATGGACCAGTAGTGAGGTATACTATAGATTTTTGTGACTAGCTAGGCCAATAGATTGATATGATCGAGGACTTTCCATATGGCAGGATGGATTATAGAGGTGATACCAATATCCCACTTCCAACTGGAACTCAGTAAGGTGATCTAGGTGAGAATTTCTCATTTTGACATATTTCGAATTTTTAAAATTTTTATGCGTTTTTGTCTTGAAAGGCTAATTATGTGAAATGCATGTGCAAACATGGGCCCAAACTGACCAGCAGGGCTGAGGCAATTTGAAAAACGAGGCGAGTAGCCTATAACAGTTGCGACAGCTAACCCAGAGGTAGAAGATATCTTGGAAGATCTAGAACACAACCTTGAGAGGTTGACTTTGAATATCTCGGAGACTAAGACATATGACATTCCTCACGCTTATCAAAGACATCTAGTTGGGGTTCCAAGACCACTTAGATATTTGTTGCGTCAAGTTGCTCATGTTGTCGTTTGCTATCATGAGCATCATCATGCTTAGCTATTTTAGTTTCTAGGACCACATTTTGATTTTTTGTGTCATCATATTCTGAAAATTAAAGGCCTCGAGGCCTTATGTCCTCGGATGACATATTTTGTAGACACACTTTAATACAAACTCTATTTTAATGAAAACATACTACTTTTTCCTACTATTTTTCTTGATCAATGTCTGAATGGATATTGTTTTTAATTTACAAATGTTGCAAATGTCTATTTAACACATGATTCACCAATGAATTTATCAATGTGTTTAAATATCTCAAAATGTGTTGATATTCGATGGAATCAAATTGCCTTTCCAAAAGACAGACCCGTAAAAACATTCTTAACATTGTTGGACTCCTTATTGCATAGACACCATTTAAATGTAATAACACAAGTTGTGAATCTAACCTAAAGATGAAACATCAGATACCAAATGTAATGGCACCAGCTAATAGCTCAACGATTGTGCTATATTATGCTATGTTATTTGTTGTTTGACCGAGACATGTTCTATGAATAGAGACTAGCTCAACACTAGGTGAATAGATAGCCCAGGCTGCGGAAGATAAATTTCGAGTACTATGACTAGTGCCATCAGTAAAGCCAATGCAAGTCTGAGATAATTTCAACATATGAAAATCAAGTGCAAAATGAGATAGCAAGAGAAGTAGTAGAAAATGCGAAAAAAAAAAACGTTAACTATCACACATACCTAAAAAATGGTAAATAATGTATAAATCTCCACCAAAATTTATGCATAATATTTCTTCAGTAAAGACAATTTTTGGGATTTCCCAAATGAATACCATCATAATCAACAAACTTATAGGCTCCTTTAGCTAATATGTGTTTTATGATGTAAGGGCTATGCCACATGGGTTCGAACTTTTCCATGCCTAACTTGTCATGAGCTTGATCATAAACCAAGACCAGGTCACCTTCTAAATATGAACGAGGATTAACATTTTGATCAAACTGAGCTTTGACACATTTTTTTGGAGCCTCACTAGCCAGTGTGGCATCACAACAATTTTCATCTAAATGTGCTAAAGGTACAAAACGTTATTGAGTCTGTAAAGGTAGCAGGTAATAATTTGATAGCTAGTTTCAAGGATGGGATCTCACATTCAATGGGTAACACTACTTCCAAACCATAAAAAAGCTAGAAAGGAGTAAAAACTATTGATGTTTTTATAGTAATACGGTAAGCCCACAACACTGAAAAGAGAATAGAATGCTAGTTTCCTTTATGAATACCAACTATCCATTTAATCATACTGGTTAAAAAAAAATGACAACTTCGACCTGGCCATTAGCTTGTGGATAGTAAGGAGTAGAGCTATCATGGTGTAGTTCGATCTATGCGGATAGTTCAACCATCATAAAGTTACGAAAATGACTACCATGGTCTGTAACAATGGCTTGTTGGACACAAAACCAAGAAATCACATGATTGAAAATGAAAACTGTTGCAATTTTGTCATCATCTCTATATGTAGGCATCGCCTCGGCCCATTTCGTAAAGTAATTGACTGCAAGGATAATATAATTTACAGGTGATGAGATCAATGCCCCATTTGGAAAAAGGACCAACAACTATGATAGGGTGAAGAGGAGATGGAGGTGCTCGCATTTTGTGATCGTAGATTTGGAAATTATGGAATTTGTGGACTGTAGTAATGCAATCTTTGAACATTGAAGGCCAAAATTAACTAGCCTGTAATATATTTTTGGCAGTAGCATATCCAGACATATGACCACCACACACTCTAGAGTGGCAGTCATTTAATGTTTTTTTAGCCTCTTGGAGAGTCAAACAACGTCGGAATAGAGAATTGATACCACGGCGCCAAACACTGTCACCAATAATATTGTATTGTTGGGATTGGTACTGGATTCAACGATGATCAGTTTTAGATAAATCGGGCCTAAAAGTTTGTCTTTGGAGATATATAATGATATCTCCATACCACAGATCTGACATACTGATAAGAAAGAGAGACTCGTTAGCAAAAGAATCTTCTACTATATTTTCTATATCAATATGAGGAAAGTCACACAATATTTCGACGAAAATCAAAGATTTCTTTGATTTAGATTTTTCAAATTCCAAATCAAAATCTTGTAAGATAACTATCCACTTGGAGTATTTTCCTCCTAGCAATTTATTAGTGAGAATATACATCATATGGTTGCAATCTGAAATGATAGTTGTTTTTCAAAGAAGTATATAGTGATAGAATCATTGGACAACTTGTACAACTGCCAAGGCTAGCTTCTCCACATGTGTGTATTTAATCTCAGATTTAGTGAGACTCATACTCAGATAATAAATCACATGTTCATTGTTATAATCATCCTCTTGGACTAACACCATTCCAATAGTGGCATTGGACGTGTCTAGGTACAGAAAGTAATCTCGATGATAATCAGGTGGATGTAATAACGGTGCATTGGCCAGTGCATGTTTTAATCCATCAAAAGATTTATCAGCAAGCCCATCCCAAAAAAAATGAATTCCCTTTTTCAACAGTCGAGTAAAACCCTAGGTTAGTTTGGCATAATTATGCATGAATCTACACAAAAAGTTTGCTTTCCCTTGCAAACTTTGGAGTTGAGTAAGGCTAGAAGGAGTAGGAAAATTCAGAATCGCCTCCACCTTCAAGGGGTCGACACGAATGCCTTATTTCGAAACGATGAAACCTAGAAGCCAACCCGATTGCACATAAAAGGTACATTTTTGAAGATTCAAGCGCATATTATAATTCCTGCACCTAATGAAAATTCCTTTTAAGTTCAATGGGTGAACCTGCCTTTTCATTGAATGAGCCAGGACATCATCTAAATAGGGTTGAACAATATGCTTGATATCATGGAATGCATAAGACACTGCTTGTTGAAAAGTTGCGCCATCATTTTTCAGGCCAAATGGGAGTTTGCAATAAGCAAAAGTTCCATATGGGCTTATAAACACGATTTTGTACTGATCGACAGGGAGTATGTTTATTTGATTGTAGCCAAAAAATCCATCCATGAATGAAAAATTTTCATTCCCGACACAGTGATCTACAATTTGGTTGATATACAAAGTTGTATAATTGTATTGAGGACAATATTTATTAATATCTCTGTAATCAACACATACTCGAATAGTTCCTTTTTTTATTATTGACAGTTACAATCTTTGCTACCCAATTAGTCAAGGGAATGGGTTAAATGAATCCTGCTTTCAACAATTTTTCAACCACAATTTTAATAGTGGCAGCTTTTCGTGGATGTGAAGGAGGTAATCATTGTCTAATGGGCTTAGCATCTGGATAATTATTTATTTCATGTACAATTATGCTAGGATTGATTCCTGGCATTTCTTCATATGGCCAATCAAAGATGTCACGGAATTCCTATAATAGGGATTTATAACTTTGAATCTCTTCTAAAGAACAAGAATCTCCTATATGAATATTTTTAGTTATCCTAGGTTTCACTGAGATATCTATGGGTATCACTACTGATATGTTCCCTAAATTATGTTCAAAATTCGAAGAAAGGGTAGATATTAGACATTGAGAATCATTAAGAGTCTCAGATGAAAACATAGATGCGAAATTATTCTCAATTTTGTCAAAGGATGGAAAGAAGGTTGAACAATGATGAGTATTGTTCCATGGAATTTCGTCCAAGGTCATAACTTCCATAATCCCTTCATCAGTTAAGAAATATGTGTTAAAAGCAACAGGCATAGAGATTGGTTCCAAGCGTGAAAAATGAGAATATTCATCGATAATTGTACCCATTTGATTGTATTTAGATGTTGATGAGTTAGAAAAGGACTAAATTTCCTCATGAGATAACTCAAATGGGCTACGTGGCATCTCACTACCATATAAGACCATTTCTGACTCTGAAGGTACATTCCACGGATCTCCCGATTTGAAGGTACTTGATGTAATCATATGAATCTAGGAATCATTGTGAGAGAAATTGGGTGGAGGGAACGTGAAAGTTCCCATTAAAGATTAGTATTTGAGAAGACCAACACCAAATTCTTCATATGGAGTCATTGGTTTTCCATAAAAAGGCACACTACCAGTGGAATTAGGGTCTGAGGTATAGTAGGATAATTGGTCTACCTTCATAATTCTTCCCTTGTGAAGAAACATGATCATCCTAAAATATGATGAGACTACTGTCGACATGGCATAAGTCCAGCTGTGACCAAGCCAAAGGTTATATTCAAGTTGAGCATCAATAACCTCAAAGTCTATTACAACCGTTTTACCCTCTAATTCGATTGGTAAATCATTTAAATGGCCATAAGGACAAAATGTAGAAAATCTTTGTAGGTTAACCCAATAATGCAATATAAATCAAAACAAAATACTATAACCTACTCGTACTATCAATTTGCTGAAGCTTAAAGATCGAGCTGAAAAATATAACCAGAAGAAGAAGAATCAATTGCACAATACACATGAAAATACTTTGGGGAAAGCCTCAGCTAAAAACCCCACACTATTGTATTATCATACATGGTGGTAATACATAGGAATTATACAAATCCTTAGCTCTCATAGTTAACAATCTCTCAGTACAATCCTCACAGATGCTCACGGGAAATCTTGGCTCTCTTCAGCCTTCTTCTCTACCCTCCAAGATCCTATTTCTTTATGTTGTTCCTTGTATATGATTCACTCATTACCAAGTGGAAAACCTCCTCCAAAATTGTGCAACCCTCAAGGATAAATCCTTGACTGCATGCATGAGTTTTCTCCATGAGAAAACACATGCAACTAATAATACATTGTCCTTGACATTAATCTCAACTGGGTCTTTCTCATAATAGACATGCATGCGTTTCTGATGAGGGAATATTTAGTTAACTAGAGTAGCACTATTTGAGTGCATTAATGCATCAACTGACTGTTAACTCAGTATTAGTTCCTCAAACTGTTTGGGACTAATTTAACTGGACTTAACTCAGTAAACTGAGTTACTAATTACAACTCAAATATAAATCAATCTTATCTCCTTAATTTAAGGTATAACTCTTGCATGACTTCAGAAAGACTTCTAACTTGAATTTCTCCAACTAATAAATTTAAAATTAATTAATTAATTATTTCCAAGTAGTTGTTAAGATTAAATTCGATTTTAATTCAAAATTTAATAAATTAAAATGGAATATTCTTGTTTCCATATTTCAACACTCCCTCTCAATAAGAAAGGGATTATCTTCTACCCCAATCTTATCTCTATGGAACTCGAATTTACACTTTGACAATGCATTTGTCAAAATGTCAGCATATTTCTCCTCTATCGAAATATACTGCAGCAACGTGATCCTCTCGACCTGTGAAAAGCCACAATCAGCAAATATTTCCTTATGCTTCTCCACACTTCCTTCAGCAGCTTGCTTTATCTTGTAAATCCAATGGGAACTCACAACTGACTTGTTCTCCAGTCTCGAAACCACGTCCCAAACACTATTACGAACTATGGACTCATACTCCTCCACCATAGCATCAACCCAAATCGGTTGTTGCACTGCTTCCTCAAAGGAAGATGGCTCGGTCTCAACACATTCCCCAGCAAGGGCCATGTATCTAGTGTACCTCTTAGGTAACCTCCTTTGTCTACGTTGAGAAGATGGTGCTCCCACATTCTCTCTCTTGCATCCTCCAACGATTTGTCAACTTCTTTTGTGCACTTCCATCCATCTCTGGAAGACTTTGCTTGAGTGGACGTCTCCACTCTTGGAACCTCTGCATGCAGCTGCTTCACATCAGTCCGAGGCTCCTCCTCCTTAGGAACCAACAGTTCCTCCACAGCCTATAGTTGGAGCTCCCTCTCAAGGGAAACTTGCATGGACTTCTACTCATCAAACTTGAGATCTCTACAAACCATTGTCCTCTGACTGGTAGGCAAGTACACCCGATAGTTGTGAGGTGTATCAATATACCCCACAAATATATCCAACTCTATTGTCAAATCAAGCTTCTTCCATGCATCCTTTGTCACATGGCAATATATCAATGAGCCAAATATCCTGAAGTGACCCACATCTGGTCTCTTATCGGAGAAAGCTTCCTCTGGTGTCTTCATCCCAAGTATGTGATGCAGGCTTCTATTCTACAAATAGACCACTGTGTTGCATGCCTCAACCCACAAGTGAAGTGGCAGGCCTTGGTCATGCAGCATTGACCGTGTTGCCCCTATAATAGTTCTATTCTTCCTCTCGTCCACCCCATTCTATTGTGGGTTATGAGGTGTCGTCAACTCTCATTTAATTCCTTCCACTACACAGAATTCCTTAAACTCTTGAGAGACATATTCTCCACCGTTGTCGCTTCTCAAAGCTTTGATCTTCTTCCCTGACTCTTTCTTGACCAAAGCTTTGAACTCACAAAACTTTGTGAAAGTTTTGTCCTACTTCTGCATGAAATAAATCCATCATTTATGAGAATATTCATTAATGAAAATCACATAACACCTTTGCTTTGACGTGGATGTCGTCAAGAATGGTCCACACAAATCAATATGAACTCACTCTAAGATAGCCTCTACTCGACTATCTCAATCATGAAAGGAAGACTTGGTGTACTTTCCAAAGGTACAACCTTTGCATGTGTCAACTTGCTCAAGTTTACCTTTGGGAAGTCTTGTATATATCTGTTGCATTATCTTCAAAGCCCCATGATGCAAAATGGCCGAACCGCCTATTCCACAACTCACCAATGTCTTTTCTTTGCACTAATTCTTCTTTCGTACTCAATGCTACACAATTATCTACCTCTAGTTTATAGATATTCTTCACCCGAATCCCTATACTCTTGGTCTGGCCCGTGGCTATGTGTCTTAGGAACACCTTTCCTTTACAAAATACAACACTGTAGCCTTTGTCTTCCAACATCGTGACTGATACCAAGTTCTTCTTTAGTTTAGGCACTTACATCACATCTGTCAAGGTGAGAGGAGCTCCATGCTCCCTCTAAAAAAAAACCATGCCCACTCCTAAAACATTATACCTTTCATCATCACCCATCTCTCTGTGCATCTTGAGGTCTTTCTCCTCCAAGGCACTAAATAAAATTTTATCACCAGTCATGTGGAATCAGGCTCCACTGTCAAGATACCAAACACAACCCATCATCGATGACACAGGGTAAAGTCTATTTCAAACTAAGAGGCTAATGCCTCATCTTATGTTCCTTCCATGGATCCCTTCTTGGACTTCTTCGATGGGCAATTAGTCACATAATGTCCCATCTTGTGACATTAAAGCATCCTACTTTAAACATGCCACCCTTCTTCCCTCCATGAGAAGAATTCTATTTGAAATGGGAAGCCTTCCCCTTCCCTTTCCTTGCCTTACTTGCTAAGGCCAGATTTTATTCATCATCATTCTTGGATGAAGAACCATCTCGTGTGCTCCTCTTGATCTCCTCCTGTATAAGATTCGACCACAATCGTTCCCAACCCGACAGTTTGTCCCTTCCATTCACAGAGTCCTGGTAGTTATTCCAACTCTTTGGAAGGCCAAGAAGAACGAGGCTCACCATATCATCATCGTTCGTAGTTATTCCCACACTGCCAAGCTCATATCTACAGGTGGTGAGCTTGTTCAGATATGTGGAAATAGTATCACCCTTCTCCATCTTGATTCTTCGAAGCTTATCCTTGAGCGCTAATTTCCTCTGGTCGCTACTGTTCTGGTAGAGGTCCTTCAATGTCTTCCACATTGAAAATGGAGTATCCTTCCCATGGAAACTCAAGACAATATGGTCTCGAGCTCCCTCAAGGATGATCTGTCTCACCTTCACCACACACTTCTTCCACTCAACCAACTCTTGTGCATTAGTTGCAGCTGGCTTTGGGATTTCTTGATCAATGAATTCCTTCAAGCCATTGTCTTCTAATATAGCCTCCATTCTATCTTTCTATCTTATGTAATTCGAGCTACCTTCCAAGGCATACTCAAGTCTCAAGCCATAGAATGCCATTGGCCAACCTTGAAGTATGATATGAATTCTATTTTCACCTGCAACCCTGAACTTCAATATTGTTCATAGCTCCGATACCATGTAGAAAATTTGTGTAGGTTAACCCGATAATGCAATATAAATCAAAGTAGAATATTATAACCTACTTCTACTATCAATTTGTGGAAGCTTAAAGATTGAGTTGAACAATATAACTAGAAGAAGAAGAATCAATCACATAATACACATGAAAATACTTTGGGGAAATCCTCAGCTAAAAACCCCACACTATTGTATTATTATGCATGGTGGAAATACATAAGAATTATACAAAACCTTAGCTCTCACAACTAGCTAGCTCTCAGTACAATCCTCACAGATTCTCATAGGAAATCTTGGCTTCTCTCCAGCCTTCCTCTCTGCCCTCCAAGCTCCTATTTCCTTGTTTTGTTCCTTGTGGATGATTCACCTATTACCAAGTGGAAAACCTCCTCCAAAACTGCGCAATCATCAAGTATAAATCCTTGACTGCATGCATGAGTTTTCTCCATGAGAAAACACATGCAATTGGTAGTACATTGTCCTTGACATTAATCTCAACTGGGTATTTCTCATAATAGACATGCATGAGTTTCTAATGAGGTAATCTTCAATTAACTGGAGTAGCACTAGTTGAGTACATTAAGGCATCAACTACCTGTTAACTCACTATTAGTTCCTCAAATAGTTTGGAACTAATTTAACTGGACTTAACTCAGTAAATTGAGTTAACTAATTACAACTCAAACATAACTCAATATTATCTCCTTAATTTAAGGGATAACTCTTGCATGACTTCAAAAAGACTTCTAACTTGAATTTATCCAACTAATTAATTTAAAATAAATTACTTAATTATTTCCAAGTAACTATTAATACTATATTCGATTTTAATTACAATTTAATTCAAGGACAAATTAAATTGGAATATTCTTGTTGCCATATTTCAACACGAAAACCTCTTCCATAAAAGGCTTTCAAAGTTGTGGGAGATTGATTGATTGTTGGAGAACCTAAATATTTCTAACAAGCAATGGACATAATACATGTTGATGCTCCTTCATCAATCACTGTTATAAAAAATCGTCGAGTTTTGACATGAACTGGTATCTGAAAATCCAGTTGGTGTGGGAGATGCGAGACATGATTTTCGAGATCGAAAACAATAAAATTGGAGACATGATGATCTAATGCTCCTATGGATGATAATAATAACTTCCTTTGTACTAGACAAGTCTGTAGCACTTGAAGAGATGACATTTCTGAAGGTGACATAGCCAAATCTTCGACGATCTTATAGTTTTGAGTAGCCCTAGCATGAGAGTTAAAGGTTGATTTTCAAAGCATACCCTTAGGAGGTGGACGAGTTATCATATTAGGGTTTGGTTTTTCAATATGTAACTGTTAAGAAGGAGGAAGAGTAGATGTGGAAGTTTGACCAGCTATACTACAGTCATCTCTATCTTCAACAAGACTCTTTGATGTGTAATATTTGGATCTTGTTTCTTCCATAACTTTGGAGGACATCATCATGATATCTGTTGATGCGGATGAGAAGGATTGGTCATGAGAAACCATTTTGTTGACTTGGGGAGGAAAGGGGTCCTTCAAAATAGCGGTAGTGGGTGAACCTTTGACAAATTTAGAAACTCCAGCACGATGTGGACACTCCTTGGTGTAATGATCTTCATCAAAAAAAGGAAAGGATAACAAGGTTTCTTCTTTTCATCAGATGGTTCATTCTTGTTTGATTTCTCCTTAGAACAAGTGTCTTTTTTAGCTTTCCCTTTTCCCTTTTTCTTATTTCTAGATTGCTTACCCTTGTTGGTAGATGACTCTATGACGTTAATTTCCAAAGTAATTTCGAGAGAAGGATCTTCCTCAAGTGAATAAGATAGAGACGAAATATAAGTTTTCTTAGAATTTTTCTTTTTATTCTTAGATTTTTGTCTCACTGTACCAATCATACCATCCGCGACATGTGATCCTATAAGGTCTGGATTAGTTTGACTAGGGCAGGGTAAATCTAGGATCTTTTCATACAAAGTACGAGACTGACTGTAAACAAGATCAAGGTATTGAGCATGGGAAACTACTTGCTCCTCAGTTACAACACCTCCTTTGGCCACATCTTAAGTTATTATTGGTAAAAGTTATTTTATGAACCATTTGGCCAAAATATGGTCTAGAATGTAAACTTTAACCATGTGATGTCTTCATCTCCATCCATGAATGTGATATGAGGTATGGGTTGACGTTAACTGCTTTAAAGAAGTTAAAAGTTTAGTTCCATTATCATATCGAATGGGCAACTGAAAATGGGTCAAAAAATCTGTAGAAATGGAATTAAATGCACTAAAGGAAGTGTGTGGCAACTCTACATAACATTGGATGCAAAACCAGTTAATGTTCATTGAAAAATTCATAATCTAATAGAATCGTCGATTAATGAGTTGGACGAGCTACAAAGATGATAGGTCATAACATGGTTTGATGGATCTTCACCTGACTTAACTTCAAACTTAGTAATATCACTAAGAAACTTAGTAGGAATGGCTGACAAAAATGGTAAATAAATAAGAGGATCATTAGTTAACAGACTGAGGTCAGGAAAATCCAAAGTTGCAATGAAAGGAAATTGGTGGTTAGGATCTTAAGATGGATACTGATAATCTAGAAATTCTGAATAATATGACACTTATTCACAGAGATTATCCTGATTATACACTATTTGCAGAATCATGCATAATACATAACCTCCTCTACGTTGATCATCACTTTTGCAGTATTAAGAAATAATCGCATGCGCACATTGAAGCATCAATCACACATATCAACACAGTATATCACAGGGAAAGCATGCAGCTGAAAACCCCCAACTATCTATATATTATATTGATTGAGAACATGTAACAATACATAGTACAATACTCCTCACAAGTACTCAGTACTATCTCCACCTGTTACACGCAAACTAGCTCAGATCTGAATCAATCACTGGCTCAAATCACCTCCGCTGCTTGCCTGCCTCCACTGTGCAATCCTGCATGAGAATAGAATGAGAATGGCTGATCCAAACCTGTATTTCCCTTGTTTAACACTACAAAATCCTCATTTGCAATCTCAATCCACTGATTGTGAAAATCACATGCACAACTATAGTCACAACTGGCAGTTGTCTTGCCCTTTCACTCACCTCTAACACTTGTCTCCACTAAACTGTCCATGCACTGAGTTAATTGATGTATTCTTCAGTTGCTTTATAAGTTAATAATTAGTGAATTAATTAATAACTAATTCACACCACTCAACATTAGTCTATTTGCCAGTTAGACTAACTACAACTAGTTCAACTAAGTCAAACTGAACACAACTCCATCAACTCCTGATTCAACTCCACAGAACTCAATCACTGAAGTCCTAACTGAAGTCCGCCATGCAATAGTTCAATTTAACCCATAGGAACCATGTATTTCCTTATGGTAGCTGCATGTGCCACATCTGTAGCTCGAACTGAAGTGCTCCAAGAGAATAAGATAATGTTTATAGTCCAAATATTATTAAGGGCTAATAATATTCGATTGTTCTATATTTAGACTGATAGTACCTCCGCTGTTGTCTAAAAATAGAAGTCCATCTATTTTTACCAACATGACCAATCATCCATAAGCAGCACCCTGCAACTCATAGACCATGATCCATATGTCTAAAAATAGACATAGTCTAAAAATAGACTTTGTGCCAAAAATAGCCTGCGGGCCCACTTAGTGAAGGCGAATTCTTTTCACTAAGATCCATCATCTTGTTGCATTTTCAATAGGACCAATACATGTATATAGAGATCCATGAGATCTTTTTCTAATCTTTCCCTATTGAGCTATACGAGTGGATCGCAAAGGTAGCAGATAGCCAATGAAGGTGGAAACTTGACGATCCTATTTTGTGGACCCCAAAGCTAGTGTGAAGGTTGGAAGCATCAGAGGATAATATTGCCCACGTTGTTGATCATTAGCTCAATCGCATCATAGGAGGATTTTTGACTGA
Source organism: Pinus taeda (assembly GCA_000404065.3). Lineage (NCBI taxonomy): Eukaryota > Viridiplantae > Streptophyta > Pinopsida > Pinales > Pinaceae > Pinus > Pinus taeda. The sequence goes on from APFE030041239.1 coordinate 53,173, forward strand.
ATTTGGTGTCGACGCCTCAATCATCTATAGCGAGGCGGAGCAACGCTTTTTCAAAGAACCACAAGGTAAGTACGTAAAATATTTGAATACTTGGATTAAAATGTTGTTGTACAAAAAATGGGTTATGCAGCTACCTTGATGTTCAAAACTACGTGAAGTGGAAAAACTTACAGGAATGAAGGAAAAAAGGGTCCAGAGTATAGCCCCTTGATTTCACCTCCACGAAGAGACGAAGAAGGGATAGTGAAGGTTTCTCTGTGAAGTGTTATTCAATCAATAAGAAAAGGATTCCCAAGAATACCACGAAACCCACACCACCTCCAACTTCACTCATACGACCTCCACCTCCACTGCAGTTCAGTATGGCAAATACATTGAAGTTGCCTTTGTTTAAAGGATTGGGAAATGAGGACCCAGACCAATTCTAGTTCGTTGTAAGGGCTCTATGGGAAGCTCAAGGTGTTACAGACGATAATATAAAGAAGTTGAAACTGGTTAGTGCTTTTCAAGATCGCGCACTAACTTGGTATATTAAGTACTCTAATGATAACCTGAATAATGGAGTAGCAGACATCTAGGTGGAACTAAATAGGGAATCTAGCAGGCCTAAATTTGAGGTGCAGTTGACTGTGGATTCAAAGAGATCACGATTCAACTAGATGAGACGCCTTGGGAACTAGATTAGAGGCTGAAATGTACAATCCATGAAGCCAACATGAATTTGATAGATGGACAACATCGTGAGTGGTTTATGGCTTTGCTACTACCACACTTAAGGAGTGCGTTGTCGCAGCAGAAGATAAAAACTCAAGCAAAGGCCTTGGATATTGAAATGAGACTACATGAGACTCTGATGCAAGATCCTAATCTAGGAGTTTAGCAGATCCATGTGCAACTGAAGAATCTATGCCTTGAGATGCCAAGTCTAAAGCAAGATAGGATGATTCAACCACAGGTACACGAGGAGGTATGGTGCTTGAAATGCAAGAGTCAGGGTCATGACAAATACCATTGCTCGGTCTTTGTAAATTACATTACAGGAGGAGGACCGATACCTTTAAGGCCAGAACCTCAAGCAGGACCTAGCGCAGGGCCTGCATTATGATGTGCTATCTATCAGGTAGTTGGAAACATTCCATAGATAATTGTCACTTGCTACAAAAGTATGTACAAGCATCACAACAATTGTTCTGCAAATTTTGTAGGTCAATAGGACATCATGAGAGTACTTGCAGGAGCTATGAATTGATGATGGATAGAACTCCTGTCTACAAGGTTCAAGCTGAAACGTGACCCCTTGACCAGAATAAGGGATGGCACGGACAAGATTTCAAGGGTTCGGATAAGGCCGAGGTAGAGGAGGACCTGGTAGAGGTCAAGGGTAGTTGATTTGCTACAATTGAGGAGGACCAGGCACTAATCCAATGCGTTCGTCGTGAAAGTATTGAACGTTGTTTGATCATGAAATAGAAGACTGTCCTACACTGACAGATAGGATATGTGACAAAGGGGCGCTACCACCACCACCAACTTAGAACTTATAGATGATGAGGTCTGAGCCGTGCAAGGAAGATCCAAATGTAAATTTAGTACTCAGAAGTGGAATTGCGATGGGAGATCACAAGGGGAAATAGCCAGAAGACAATACATGGGTTCACAAAGCCCCGGTGAAAGAGGTTGAGTTTGATTTGGAGCACACTCGTGAAACCTTCATGGAAGCTAAGAAGAGCTTCGTTGAGGCCTCCACCTCAGGAAGTAAGGATAAGCCTGAGCCAGAGATGGACCCCTCTATGCTCACAACATTCCTGGAAACCTGTATGAAGTTACTGCGTGACAATAAGGCTATGAAAGGTTTACAAAAACTCATCGATAGATGCACTAGAACCACGCCAAGTGAGTCGTGCATAGTAGGAAAGATTGGCAAGCATAAAACAAGGATGGGACGAGAGATGAGACTGACCACACAAATAGGAGAGTATTAAATGGATCAAGTCATTTTGGACCTAGGGTCAGATGCGAATGTCCTACCAAAGCAAAATTGGGAGCAAATGGGGAGACCTGCACTGCAATGGTCTCCGATTCAGCTAAGATGGAAAATGAATAGAAAATCATCCCCATGGGGTGGCTGTAGGGGGTGACCATGGATATTGAGGGAGTGAGAGCGTTGGAGGATTTTGAAGTAATAGAGATAATGGATGACAACAATCCCTACCCTGCACTCCTGGTAATTGACTAGGAAACTTATATGAATGGGGTAATCAATCTTAAGAAGCGAAAGATGATATTTAAGAAGAAATCACTGCGCGTAATAATACCCCTCAATCTTGCTGAAGGATCATGCTATACTGAACTTGTCTGTGATTATGAGAGTGATTATGACCTAGATTATATCTATACGATAACAACATGAGACCAAGACTAGGTGAATCCCACCACGATGGATGGATTATGTGGGATCGCAAGAGTTCCTACACTTTGGACTCCAATGAAGAAATAGAACTCTGGCAGAATCGGTTACATGAAGTAACTATGCTGAATTGCAACATGATGACCTGGTCACTGCTCTGTGTGTCATCAGAGGTAAGAAATATTCCTATTTATGATTGTCTAAATGAGATAGATATCTTTTTGGATGCATTTGAAAGGGAGGTACCAGAAAAGTAGCGCTTCCAGGCCTTGGACTGGGCACTGCGCCCTACGCCTGCAAGATGGTGGGGTACAGACAAGGGAAAGTTTGATGATTGACACGAATGTAGGAGGATGATGAGAACACAATTTGGGAAGCCTAAGATGAGACTAACAGATAAGTAAGATGGGAAGAATGATCCGGGCGCACATCTGGCCAAATGGATGCAAGCTTATGGAGAAAAGCCCCAACCTGAGTGGGTGCACATGTTCTATCATACCCTGGATGTTATCCCAATGAATTAGTAAATAGAAACAGAGCTCTACCATGGGACAAGCGAATAAGATATCCTGCATGAAGGATTCATGATGAAATTCAATTTTGAGGATGGATTTGACAGTATTGATGAAGTGCTATAAGAGGTGAAAGCAACCATATTTAGGATACCATGGGATCCTTTAGACCTGATTTAGCCTGAATGGGCTACTCAGCTAAGTCACATGCTTGAATGTTATAATATAACTGCTGAAGCAGAGGATGATGATCCATGGAAGATTGACATTCCAAAGATAGAAGGCCACCGCGAGGTTCAAGGACCACAGATTGAGAACCCTGATATAACCGAGCTAGTGAAAACAAAACAAGTGAACATTAGTAAAGAGGCAGAACCCAAATTCACGAAGATTAGAGACTACTGGGATGATGTGACAGTGGATAAGGTCACTGAATTGCTCCGCAAATACCATGACTCATTTCCTACCAAGTTTACGGATCTAAATGAAATAACTAGAGACCTAGGAGTGATGAAGATCATGTTAAAACCCGATGCGCAACCAGTTAAGTAGAGACCTTACCGCCTCAATCTGAAATACAAGGAAAAGGTCTGCTTAGAGCTAGACAAGATGCTAGCGAAAGGCATAATTGAGCCTATGGAAGAATCCGATTGGGAAAGCCTAATGGTGTTGCAAGAGAAGAAGCAGAAGGATGAGATAAGAATATGTGTGGATCTCAAAAAGCTGAATGATGCTTGTGTGCATGGTCCTTTCTCGAATCTGTTCACGGATGAAGTGCTGGATAATGTAGGTGGCCAAGAAGCATATTCCTTCACTAATGGGTTCTCTGGGTACCACCAAATCAAAATTGCGTCAGAGGATAGGATCAAGGAAACCTTTGTGACTGAGTGGGGTTTTTTTCAATGCACTATAATGTCGCTTGGATTGAAGAATGCGCTTGCCATCTTTTCATGTGTGGTCATTGTGGCATTCAAGGAATTTATTCATAAGTTCCTGGAGGTATATTTTGATGATTGGATTGTATTTGGGCTAGTTAAGTGCCACGTAGCAAGCTTGCGCTTGATGCTGGATACCTATCGAAGATACCATATCACACTCAAACTCAAGAAGTGTCTATTTTCTGTTCCTTTTGGGAACCTATTGGGGCATGTGGTTTGCAGACAATGACTAATTTTATACCCCACAAAGATCGTGGTGATATTGAACTTGGAATGTTGAGGAGTGTGAAATAGTTGTGCGCTACTCTGGGACATACGGGATATTACAAAAAGTTTATCAAAGGTTATGCCCAGATCACTGCGCCAATGGAAAAATTGTTGAAGAAGAATGTCATGTTCTGCTGGAACAATGACTATAAGAAAAGCATGGATATATTGAAAGAAAAGATGGTTATCATGCCGATTCTAGTCTTCCAAGACTGGAAGAAAGAGTTTCATGTACATGTTGATGCGTCGTGTATAGCGTTGGGGGCAGTGCTAACACATGATGGCAGAGAAGGCTTTGACCATCCTATCACGTTCGCAAGCCACAAATTATCCAAGGTAGAGAAGAACTATTCTACCATTGAACACGAGGGGCTAGCTAAGGTGTATGCGCTCCAGAAGTACCGACACTACTTGCTAGGAGGCCATTTTAAGATGTATATGGATCACTCTGTGCTGAAGTACCTGGTCAATAAGACTGTGTTAGGGGGTGAATCTATAGATGGCTCTTATTGTTCCAAGAGTATGATTTTGAAGTTGTTGTGAAGCCTGGATGGTTGAATGCGGGACTAGACCATCTGTCGTACATCGAAACATGGGACGAACCTACTAACTTGGAAGAAGGATTGCTTGATGCACAACTATTTGCAATGTGTGTCATGGATGGTCATTTTGAGGATATAATACACTTCCTAACAATAGGAACTGCACTGGAAGGATACTCTTTCCAACAAAAGAAGGAATTAGTGGTGTGTGCGGTAGATTTCTCTATCATTGCTGGGTATCTATACAAGATGGGGACTGATGAGATATTGCGATGATTTGTACTTGAGTTCGAACAAAGTAGCATCCTCGTGATGCTTATGGGGGTGCTACGGGAGGACATTATGCAGGGAGAGCAACCACACAGAAGATTCTACATGTAGGGTTGTGGTAGCCAACCCTTCATCAAGATTTAAAATCATATTGCAAGGCATGTGATGTATGTCAAAGAATAAGCAGGCCATCATGGAGGGATGAAATGCCTTTAAATCCACAAATGACATTACAACCCTTCGAGAAGTGGGCAATAGATTTTGTAGGACCCATTCAGCCAAAAGGGAAGATACGAGCAAGCTACATTATCACTGCGATGGAGTATTTGACTCATTGGGCAGAACCGTAGCTAGTGAAGGATTACACGGGCATGGTGGCTGTGAAGTTCCTATTTGAGCATGTACTGACATGATTTGGATGTCCAAGGATCTTTATGAGTGATCATGGTATGCACTTCATGAATGAGACGATCAATGCAATAACGGAAGAATTTCAAGTATATCACCAGAAGAGCACACCTTATCACCCACAAGCTAATAGGATAGTGGATGCGTTCAACAAAGTGCTTGAAAATGTGTTGACCAAGGTTTGTGATGCTTAGCGAAGTGATTGGAACCGATGCATACCTGCAGTATTGTGGGCTTATCGAACGACATGCAAGAAGTTGACGGGACAAACCCCTTTTAGGCTTGTCTATGGTGTGGAAACCGTAATGCCTATGGAATACATCATGCCTAGTCTGTACATAGCAGTGACCACAAGTATGATGGATCACAGAGACCTGGAAGAGAGGCTTGCACAGCTGGATGAGCTCAAAGAAGAAATATTTTTGGTTGGATTTCACCAGCAGATCCAAAAGCAGTGTGAAAAGGCATGGCATGATCGACACATCAAGTTGCGCACATTGAAGGTAAATGATCTGGTTTTTTTGTATGATAGTAAGTTTTATAAATTGCCCAAAAAATTTAGGATGCACTAGTTAGGGCCTTATGTTATTAAGGAGATTACCGACGGATGAGCGGTACAGCTGGTCAAGTTAAATAGAGAACCCTTCCCAGGAAAGGTGAATGGAAATTGCGTGAAGCCATACACCAACGGTCTGGCCATGTGACTAAATGAAAGTAGCATAGTCTTAGCACTCTAGGCAACTAAAAGGGGGCACGAGACTATAAACTACACTACCTAAGTTGGGGATTTGCACAGTTGGAAGATGGTGCGAAGAAAGGACGTGTCACTGGGTCCACAACAGGGCAGAGGGAGCAGCGCCACCGAGGGAGAAATCATGCAGGTCAGCTAGAAAGTGACCATTAAAGTCATTGTTCATGAAAAGACGGCAGAAGTGAGGCCAAATGGAGCAAGAGGCCGAAATTTAAGATGAAATTTATGGCTTAGATCCTTGAAACAAAGTTGTTAATTTTGCATTAATGAACCAATTTTGGGGGGAACAGTCAGATTTGAATTCAAATTGCCTTATAAATTACAAGTGGTTGTCCAGAAAGAAATCAAAAGAGACTAAGACCTCGCTAGAACCTATCACACTAAAGGAGAGATATTTATATGACATCGAGGATACAGTCAGAGATGTCACCGCGGAGGCCCTGCAATAATTTGAAAAGCAACAGTAGATCATCCTAGGGGCCATCCAAACGAGACTGCAGGAGTTACAGACCTGCGCATTGCAAGTTGGTACGGTGTCTACCAGCTTGGCCATCAGCACATAAGAGGCTGTCGATATGCTATGCATGAAGGCTTCCAGTGTGCTAGTGCTATCAGATGGAGCACTGACAACAGAAAATGAGGCTGATAGGCCCACTATTAGTGCCTTGAAGGGAGTGGGATTAAACCTGCAGCGTTCTCACGTGAAGCACTCCACTTCTTGCAGGATGGAGTAATTGCAGAGTTGACAACCCGTGAGCACCACGCCCACCAAGTGATCAGTGAACAAAAAATCAACAATGAGCATATGGCCTTACAGAGGAATGTTTCCATCACCGCCAAGGCTGAGGTGACTAGCCAGAGAAATAAGATCATACAGGTCGTGGAGGAGGCTTGCAAAATGGTCCTAGAATTGGCCATTCCAGAGGAGGAGCCAATCAAGGTCCGCATCCATAAATTGGCCACAAGGGTGCGCGACACTCGGATGAAGATGCCGCGGGTTTAGTTAGAGTTGAACTTTCAAATTATAGAGCTCCAGTTGAGGGCTCAGCCTTCAGCACCACCAGAGGTAAAGGAACAACGTGTGGCCACTGTCACAGAGGCAGTTGCGGAAGTAGAGAGTACAGTAGCAGACTTCACCTAGTTGTTTGAAAAATCCTTTGAGGTCATGACTGGCTTACAGGAGGACCCAAACAACCATAGGCTCGAGACGAAAAGGTGCAAACGCCAACAACGCTATGCCGAAGTTAAGGGCACAACGCGAACTATCGCACTGACACAGAGCTTAGCCAAGATGCAAGAAGCTAAGCAACTGAAGGAATAGGTGGATGCAGCGCTGCACAAGGAAGAAATGTTGAAGGCACAACTAAAGCCCTGTCTAGAGGAATCTTATCCAGTGACAGGAAACATTGAAGGCAAGCTTGCGACTCTACAAGTGATGCAACAACAACTTCAGGCTGACAGCGCAAGGGCAGTAACTGAGAATATAGTCGAAGATGCGAAGCAGGCAGTAGCTCAATGCACAACCAAAGTTGTGGTCATCAGGGTCGAGTTGGATAGGCTTCGCGCAAAGATCTTTGTGCCTACCGAGTGACTCGAGGGTGAGTCACGATGTTTGTGTTGGGGGCCTGTTGGGAACAGGATCCCCCAAGGGTAGTTTTGGGGCTAAAATCCCATGTTTAAGTCAAGTTTTTGTAATAGTATTGTAAAGACTCCGCATTTTGTGGTCGCGGAGCGCGAAGGTATTATGTGTCACAAAGGGTAGTCCGCCCTTAGTTTTGTAAATTAAAGTCATTTGTAAGAGATATACCCATGGTTCGTGGACCATGGGATTGTATAAAAAGAGCTAAGACCTAAGTAGCTAGAGGCATCGATCAATCTAAGAAGCAAGAGAGTCATAGCTTTAAAGCAAGAAGTCTAAGTCTTGGGTTGTAGTGTAGGTAGAGGCTCTACATCTGAGTGCATAGAGGCCTAGGGTAGAAGTCTGCAGCTGAGTGCACGAACCCCTGTAGCTGTGTGCTTAGGGTTGACAGAGTCTGTAACACTTGCAAGATATTAATAAAAGTAATTATTCTACAATTTCTATATATTTGTTCTGTTTGGATATCTTGTGTATGAATTTCCTTTGTTATGCCTCTATGTTGTGCGAATGAATACAGTTACATTGAATAATTAAACGCAATTACGAATATCTGATTATGCGGTGATAAACCTAAGTATTCAGAAAAATAAGAAAATCACTTAGGGTAACTGAGGAATTTGCACAGTGCACTGTTATAGCAGCGCGAAAGTAATTGAGCCCGAAGTTAGGGTTGTGTGAAGGTTGATCATATACTTTTGCAAAGGTATTGAAAGCCGGAATAGAGGGTTTGTCTTACAATCCCTAGAGCAATATCACCTACATGAACGCAGGGATAGAATAGATCAATCAACATCACAACCATATTAGGGTGCACAAACTTGGTTCCAGCATCCCCCCATACTACTTCGGGTGAGACTTTGGTCCGCACTCCGCGGGCTGATGCCGAAAGGGCTAGTAGTGTGGGATTTGTTTGGCTAAATAATACTGAACTTGGTTCAGGCCCCCTCAATCCAACAATATGCTTTACATAGCATTTTCACCCTGCATGTGCATCTATACCAGATTTTACCCCTACTTCCATCTCATGCTCCCTTGACATCCACCTTCCAGTTAACTCAACTACTCCACCTACTATCCCTAATTTGGCATACTCACCCCCTCACTCAGACCCTTCGAACATCACTAGACACTCACACTCATATAACCTTCATCACCGCTCATCTCATCCACTTGAGACCTTTTTGAATTCTAGGCTTGGCCTAGCCTCCCCTCCACACTCTTCCAAATCCTCCAGAGGCCGAAAATCTCATATTTCTAGGGCCATCCAACAAGTCGAGGTGGAAATATCTTATGGCAGACAATTTACACTTGATTTGGTACTTAGAGCATAGTCTACCCACCCAAATTCCCCCCCATGAAGTGGCTCTCCTTTAACTGCAGAGGTCTAGCTAGCCCTCCTAAAAAACTAGTCCCCATATGATTATTTGAATTTGAGTCTATTGATATTATCTTTCTGCATGAAATTCTTGGCTTCGCTGACCATATTATACCTATGCTACAATCTTTGAAGATGGTTGGACTTTCTAGGCACTAGATGTCATGGGGCGTTCGGGTGGGCCAGCCCTCAATATAAACCCTTGTACTATACACCTCAAGGCCTCCTAGGGTGGTGCTGGCTTCATAGGCATGGATATTTTTTACTTGGATCTAGGCATGGACCTCAAGATTGTTAATGTATATGCCGCTTGTCATAATAGAGATGTTTTTTATAATCACCTTCTAAATCTTTGTAAATTCTAATAATATCATCCAGGAAGGAGACTTGAATTTCTCCATTGGTTATGGGGAATCATGGGGAACTAATGCACAAGTGGATCCCTTATCATATATTATGGAGCAGCTCCTCAAACAACATCACTTGATTGATATCCCTATGGTAAAATCTCAGCCTACTTGGTGTAATTGAAGAATTGGGAAGGTTTCACTGGCCAAGTGTTTGGATTGATTCCTCATCAAAGAACCACTGGTGAGAGGCCTATCAAATTACAGACAATGGGTAGGTTCTGGAGGAATATCAGATCACTCTCCCATCTACATGGAGTTGTCCGGTCCCTTCTAGAATCCTAGGGAACCCTTCAAATTCTACTCCACCTAGCTAAAGGATCCCTCATATATACACCTAGTTACCAATTTATGTCTTTCTCATCCACCCTCCTCAAGGAGAACCATAGTGGAGTCTTTTTGTTACAACCTACAAGAAATAAAGTGATTATCTATTAAATGGGCTAAGGACAAAAGAGGTCGGGATGAATAGATCCTTAGGACTATTTAGAATACACTGGCCAATATCTTGGATTAACAAGGGCAAGGATTCACATCCGTGGAGATTAAATCCCACCTTATCGACTTGGAGGCTCAGCGATCCAAAATTCTTAAAGAGAGGGAAGAAACTTGGTGCCTCCGAAGTTGGGCTATTTGGCTTCAGGCTGGCAATGAGAATGCAAATTTCTTCCACAACTTTTCAAAGGGAAAGAAAGTAAGCAACACCATCTAGCACATACCCAAGGAGGACAGCTCTTTAGGTTCGCATACCGTGTGTCCAAATCCCGCATGATGTCATGGTAAGTCCATTTTAGGTGGGGATCTCCTTAGCCAAGAGGAATTTTCCATTAAGGTTGGGCCATTGGGACCTACTACTCTGTTGATAAGGTTCCAAAATGGCATGGAGCGATACTACATCTGCACTCTATGAAGAGGTTCCACACACAACTGCATGGAGCAATACTACACTCTATGAATGTCTCGCTCACTATTGGTCTAAGAGGGCACACTATCATCAGGTGAGGTGGTAGGCCAATAGTGAGTTAGGCATTCAAGGTGAAAACTTCTGGACGAAGGAAGATGGTATGATTTTGCAACATCATTTAATCAACTGGCACACCTAAAAAGCTCTCACTTCTAGAAACTTTTCAAGGCCCCCCTAGAGCCACACTTGCTGAAATTGTCTGAATAGCATGTCATTTCCCTCGGCTTGTTGACCTAGATTAGGCTGGGGACCTCACATCCCTAGTCACGATTGGCGAATTGGAAAGCACCTTAAACTAGTTCAAAAAAGACAAGAGTCTAAGGCCTGATGGATGGACTATTGAGTTTTATCTAGCTTTCATGAGACTATTGGTAAGGATTTTCTAAAGGTGGTGGAGGAATGCATGACATCAAGGTGATTGTACGAGGCTATAAAATCCACCTTCATTACCCTTATCCCCAAATCTGACTGCCCGACATCTTTCAATGACTTCAGACCCATTTTTCTCTGCAACTATCTTTACAATATCATAGCCAAAACTATAGCCAACCAACTTAAACCTATTCGCTCTTGTCACATCTCTCCTGAACAATTTTCCTTCCTTTACAATAGACAAATCCGTGAGGCTATTGGCACTGCTCAGGAAGCCCTACATTCCATGAAATCTAAAAAACTCAAGGGTGCCATCCTTAAAATAGATATCACCAAAGCCTTTGATCGGGTCAACTGGCTCTATATTAAAATGATCCTCACCCACCTGGGATTTCCTACTCCCTTTATTGATTGGGGATGTATTGCATCACTTCGGCCTCCTTCATTGTCATCATAAATGGCTATGATTCATACTTTTTTCATGCAGAACGTGGACTTAGACAAGGCTGTCCACTCTCCCCACTCCTCTTTCTGATCATCATGGAAGGACTTAGTAGGCTCATTTCCTCTGCTAAGTAAGATGGACGATTACAACACTCAATGTATCTAATCATTGTATACTCACTCATCTCCTCTTCATGGATGATGTGCTCATGTTCCTTAATGATGGCTGATACTTCTACTTTCTTTGATATACTACTACTTTTCTCTAAGGCCAAAGGTATGGAAGCAAACCATCTGAAATTCACCATTACTCTATCATCTTGCACTCCATAACAAGCATAGGTTGCACTGCAAAATTTCCTTTTCAGAGCCATCAACTAGAGGATGGGCTCAAATATCTTGGCTTCTGGATCAAGCCCCATCACTACAAGATTTCTGAATGGATTTTTCTTGTGGTTAAGATCGAAAAATTATTACACAACTGGAACCACAGATTCCTCTCCATGGTGGGTTGGCTAGTGCTTATCAAAACTGTCTTGGAGGCTACACCTGTTTATTGGATGTCTTTGGCTTAGATTCCTAAAGGAATTTTATCCTGAATACAAATGCTATGTTGCAGATTCCTTTGGAATGGCTATAAGGAAGGTACACCATTTGCCTGGGTGGGTTGGAAACATACTGCAATACCAAATAAATGGGGTGGTTGTGGACTGAAGGATCTATCCTTCTTCGCACATGCACTTGCTGCAAAAATGGGTTGTCTTATCCTCACCTCTTATAGTCTTTGGACATAAGTTATCTATTACAAATACATCTAGCCACAAAAACTCATGGATTGGATACATTTTCCCACTTGGCAGTGATCTAGGATATCTATGGTCTGGCGAGTGATCCTACACACTATGCCTACTATTAGGAATGGTCTAGCATGGAGAATCAATGATGACTCATCCATTCGCATTGGCTTAAACCCTTGGATGGGCTGTGAGGACATGTTTCGATTACCTCCTAACCTCATACAATTTCTCAAACAAAAGAATATAAATGTGATTGCTCATGTTGCTGATCTGGGGAACAACTCTATCTTTACACAAGCATGGTTATTAGCGGAGCACTTGGGCATTCCTAGTCATTGGAAGAAAGGTTGGCAATGTTATATCACAACATTGACTGAATCACATGTCCGAATAAAATATGGGGTAGATGAACTCATATGGGACCCCACTGAACATGGCACATACTCCCTGAAGGTTGGCTATCCTGTTATCCACATTGCACACAAACTGCTTATGCTTTTGGATTGGTGGGGGAAGTTATGGAAGCTCAAAGCTCCTCCACGAACGAAGTTGTTTACGTGGAATTTCATTCGAAACAAGACACCTACAAGGCATAAGTTAATGCATCGATCATTCTTCAGACCCACCTAGTGCGTACTTTGTCAGCAGGCAAAGGAAACAAGTGACCACCTATTCCTATCTTGCCCAACAATAAATCATATTTGGGAACAGGTCCTTGCTCGCCTATCCATAACTATTAGATGGCATGGACAAAATGTAACAATTACTTGGGATCTTTTGCGAGAAACAACCCTGAATACAAAAGTACATTGCCTTCCCCTACTTATTTGTTGGTCTATTTGGTTGGCAAGGAATGGGATCATTTTCAGAGACAAAATGGCTCGATGACAGTCCACCATAGCTAAAATTGTTGCTTCATATCACGAAATACCAGACAAAGATCATACACTTGTGGTTCATGTTGTCTTACCTTAAACCATTGATCACTCTATTCCCTGGGGCTATTTTGATGGCGCAACACAAGCACAGGGCCATGGTGGGGGAATCCTGTTGAGATTGCAACAAGATGATGGAGCTTAGTGAAAAGAGTCGCCTTCACTAAGTGGGCCCGCAGGCTATTTTTGGCGCAAGTCTATTTTTAGACTATGTCTATTTTTAGACATATGGATCATGTCTATGGATTGCAGGTTGTTGTTTATGGATGATTGATCAAGTTGGAAAAAAATAGATGGAATTCTATTTTTAGACCACAATGGAGTGACACCACAGTGGAGTGACTGCTCAGTCTAAATATAGAACAGTCAAATATTATTAGCTCATAATAATATTTAGACTATAAACTTTGTCTTATTCTCTTGGAGAACTTCAAGATGAGCTACGGATGTGGTACATGCAGATACCAGAAGGAAATACGTGGTTACCTATGGGATGACTAATATTTGCATGCAGGACTTCAGTTAGAACTCAAGTGAGTTGAGTTTAGTGGACTGGAGGTGCAGTTGATGGAGTTGTGTTTAGTTAAGCTTTGTTAAACTGGTTGTATTTAGTCTAACTGGCAAATAGACTAGAGATGAGTTGGGTGAATTAGTTATTAATTAATTCACAAGTTATTAACTCATAATACAACTAATGAATACATCAGTTAACTCAGTGGCATGTCAGTGCATTTTCAGTTCAGCAGGGACAGGTGTTAGAGAATCAGATTGCTATCAGTTGTGACTATAGTTGTGCATCAGATCTTGCACAATCAAGGGATTGAGTATGCCAATGAGTTTTCTCACGTATTTGCCCACATTGTAGCTTGTTCTCACGTGATTTAGCCAAGGAGATACGTGGTTGCCTTGGAATTATCATTAATTCTCATGCAGGTATTGAGCAGCGGAGGCAGGTAAGCAGCGAAGGAGATTTGAGCCAGTGATTGATTCAGATCTGAGCTGTATTATGTGTAACAGAGGTGGAGATACTTGTGAGAAGTATTATGCCGTGTAATGTTACATGACTCAATCATTAATATACAAATAGTTGGGGTTTTTAGCGAGATGCTTTCCCCAGGATACATATTGTGTTAATGTGTGAATGCTCTTGATGTTTTAGTGTTATTGATGCTGCTATATTGATGATCAACGTAGAGGAGCTTATGTATTGTGTATGTTTTCCACAATAGTACATAATCAGGATAATCTCTGTTGAATATGTGTTAAATTATTCAAAATTTCTACAAATCCTTCTTCATAAAACTGAAAACCACCATTTCAAAATACAATTGGGTTTAGGATTGGGGACAAGCAACTATGCAAAATTGATATCTCTCAGACATATACTACATTTTTCACTTGCACATGCATTCAATCATATTCAGATTTTTGGAGACTCAAAAATCATCATCAATTGGTTCAATAACATTTATGCATGTCATGTGCACCCTCTCAGGAACATATTGGATGAAATCATGATCTTAAAAGCTCAATTTAATTATATTTCATGGTAACATATTTACAAGGAACATAATTCGGTTGCTGACCAACTTTCCAAGGCAGCCACAACACATCCCAAAGGACTGTCGTTAATACAAGAGCAACATGGAGATGATCACAACCAATACTATCATCGGCCCTATATAGATCAAGCCTCAGAGGGCAGACAGGCCCTAAATTTTCTTGCAGTTTTCAGCAGTGTTTATAACAGTTTCTAGTTGACCTATTGTATATATTTTTTACTGCTCTTGGACTTATCGATATACCTTGAGTGGTAAATTATGTACATACTATATATTTTTGCATGCCTATGGCCAACACACTTATATATTTTTGAAGGTTGCGGTTAGCAGACTGCATATGCCATAAGCATCTACTACATGTAATTTTTCTAATTAATGAAAAGTTACGATTTTTCCTTGGGGAAAAAAACTAAAGAAAGAAAAAGAAAAAAAACAAAGGTAGGGGAGATTGGAAAAAAAAATGACGTATATCAAAGTTTTGAAGAGCATTGCCATGTAAAATGTTTTTCTCCAAGTGGTTATTGCAAAAAAATGTTCTAAGCGATTTAACATGACCTATGCTACAATTATTCATAGAAATGCTCAAATATTTGATACAAGAATGGTTCACCTTCCATAATGGCCTAGGGTGGTGATTGTCATTCCTAATTGTGAGAATTTGCTTAAAATGTTGAAATTTATGTACATGGAGATGGAACTTGGTACACAAGCCCTATAGATAGGTGCACATGGTGTAGATGGGAGGTCACTAGGAACATTAACCCTTAAACATGGTTAATATTCTTAGTG
Source organism: Pinus taeda (assembly GCA_000404065.3). NCBI lineage: Eukaryota > Viridiplantae > Streptophyta > Pinopsida > Pinales > Pinaceae > Pinus > Pinus taeda. Next base: position 68,552 of record APFE030041239.1, read on the forward strand.
CATGAGGTGTCGAGGTGTCGAGGCACAAGAGCTAACACATGCAGATGGGGTGTTGAGGTGGTCCATATTTAATCATTGACATTTATATCTAAGATGGACACCTTTCCTAATGTGAAAATTTATAAAATATAACAAATATACTTTACAATCACCAAATTTTTTTTAATTATTTAATACAATTTAACTTATATATTATACTAAATTCACTTAAATTGTTTTGTAAAATTCAATAATATAAACCGTTCTATACAAAATTATTATAAAATTAAACATAACATTTAAAAAAAAACTTCATTAAGAAAAATAACAATCATCTTAATTACTAGTCAAACCCATTTTAATTAACCATTTTTTTCCTTATTTAATTATGTCAAAAGCCTCCTAATTATTATAGACCTTTCATGTTCTTGCACTTTCTAAAAAAAGTTAAAGACATGATCGTAAGCAACACCTTAAAATTTATTTAAAGACATGATAGTGAGGGACCACATTATTTTCATAGAAAGAGAATACGTGAAATTATTGAAGGGTGACTCAGCAAATGATGGAGACCTATGTTCCCCTTTAGTATACATAAGATTATGCGATTAAGGCTTTCAAACGGCCCCTCATTTTCATAGGGACAGAATAGTTGAAATGACAAGGAACAAAATACATGAAATGATTAAAGGGCGGCTCTCCAAATGATGGAGACCTGTGTTCCCCATTAGTATACATGAGGTTATGCGATTAGGACTTCAAAAGAATAAACAGTGAGGGACCACAACCAAATGACCGTATCTCAACGATAGGGAGCAGAATCTACACATCACAGGATTCTCATATTCTTACTCTCAATTCCTTACGCAACAAGTATACAATTTGTTAAGTGTAACTTTTTTTTCGAAGGTGGCAAAACCTATCAAACTCAGGTGTCAAACCAACAGTGAGGACAGCCATTTCTGGCTGCTATCCGCGAATGTCGGATTTGACTCATCACTGTTACCAAGGAAAACCACGCCACCTGTAATAACCCGCTGATGGTCCGTAAGGGAGCAGGCTTTCACTCCTGCCAGATGCCTCTGGGTCTTGGGCCATTAACCTGTTTCCTTACGTCCGAAGAAGACGAGCTCTTAGCCAAGCAGAAGCAGTTTTACGACATACTCCAGGCCGGTGTATAAATTTTTCAATTATTTAAAAATATTTATGTTAATTAAATTTAAATTCAGTAATTAAAAAATTATTGTTATTTTCTTAACTTAAATCTATATGCTATACGTGACAGGTTGAGTTTACAATTTGTTACTTAAATTAGTTTTAAGTATATCAAATTTTCAATTATTTATGTTAATTAAATTTAAATCAAGTAATAAAAATAATTCTTATTTTTTAAATTTATATTATATTTTATAAATCACTGGATAAGTTTTTAATAAATATATTATGGTTTCAAGTTTTGTTATTAGAATTGTTTTTAGTAAGATTTTTTGGAAGTTTTTTTTTTTTTTTAAGGTTTTTCTAGTTTAATTTCTCTAAAATCTGGCAGGAATTTATTGAAATCACAAGTTGGATGGGTAACCCCTACACAATGGAAGTGCCCTGGGGTTTTTTCAGGGAGTAGTGCCCTAGGGTTTTTTCAGGGAGTAGAATCAACCCCTACACAATGGAAGTGCCCTAGAGTTTTTTCACGGAGTAGAATCCATATATATAGTAAAAAAAAAACCAGTTTAAATAACACAAATCAAAATCTCACCTCAAATTTTTCTACCATATTCTAATTCTCACACCAAAAGGTCCAAAAAATCACACCAAAAACAACTCCTTTATTATTAATTAATTTTATGTTTTATATCATCTTCAAATTAAAAATAAGTATTGTAAAAAAAAATTAAAATATATAAACTAGAAAAAAAAATTCAAAATATCTCTAATATTTTAATAAAAAATAAATATTAAAATTTATTAAATATAAACTCTTCATCTAAATTTATTTTTTATATCACATCAATATAAAATTAATTTTCTTCGGATTAATTAAAAACATTTACACATATTCAATAACTTTTTACTTAGCTTTGCTATTTAATAATAAAATGATGAGTAAAACCTATTAATGAACTATATATTCATATTAATGTAAAAGGTAAATATCTAAATTGTGCATAAACATATTTTTGATTTATTTCAAGGGTTTTTTTGCTTTCATTATACTAAAGTAACAATATGTCCAAACGTGATATGATCATGTCACGTTTTTGCAACTTACTCTTGTTACTCGTCACACCTAGCCTAGCATGTACACCCACCATATGATCGTTATCAAGATGGCACTTGCTCAACAAATAATATAGTGAATTATTTGCAAACCAATGAAGTAATGTTTAATAAGTTTCTCATAATAACCTAACTTAGAGGTTGAATCACCTAACCTAGCATGTATACCCACCATATGATCATTATCAATATGGCACTTGCTTAACAAATAAAATAATGAATTATTTGCAAACTAATGTAGTAATGTTTAATAAGTTTCTCATAATAACCTAACTTAGAGGTTGAATCACCTAACCTAGCATGTATACCCACCATATGATCATTATCAATATGGCACTTGCTTAACAAATAAAATAATGAATTATTTGGAAACTAATGTAGTAATGTTTAATAAGTTTCTCATAATAACCTAACTTAGAGGTTGAATGCACACAACTTATTGGATTATGAAAGTTAATTTGGTCAACATCAACTCTACTTCATTCATCAAACTAAAGCAATTTAAAACATATTTTAGATACTATATATAGCAATTAACAATTAAGTGAGAAATTATCCTTTTTCATTATGTTTGAAGTTAAATGTTATTAGCTAATTCTTTTTTTTTCTTAAATAAGCACTTTTTATCAACATATGTAAGTCATATTATTCTACATGGAATATTAGATTGCTATAAATCTTTCATAGAACTAATACAAAACAACCATTATCCAAACTATTACAACTAAGCTTAATTCTACCATGACTTCTACTGAGCCCAACTATATACAATGGTTGATTCACACAAATATGATAATCCATAAGGATTGAGCATGTTTGCAGGGAAATTTGAATTTTGATGGGGCAATATTAGCACCTTCACTTTACCAACCAACCAAAACACTTATTGACACTTGCAATGCATTTTATCCTTTCTTTCTCTCATGTGTGTGGGGTATTAGCAAATGATTTCTTTCTCTCATGTGTGTGGGGTATTAGCAAATGATTTCTTTTTATTAGATCACAAAAACATTTACATCACAACAAGAATCATACGGTTTGCTACAATAATATCATAATTTGATTTTTGTAAAATTCCTTTTTACAATAGTATCATATAATTGAACGATGCTTTTAATTATTTTAGTTAATATTTATGGTTTAATCATTAAATTAATTTTAAAATAATATTATTTAAATTTATTGGAATAATTCAACTATCACATTATGATACTAATTAATTCCCAAATATGCTTTTAAAATCACTTTTATACTTTTTATTGTTAAATTGTCACATTTGCTTCTTTTACATTATCTTGCCCTAAAATATAAAATTATTGTGTTACAACTTGTATCTCATGCAATGAAGGTTATTTGAAACTTCTTGTTGAAATGAGTCATCTGTGTTCATATTTTGTTTGATGAGCGTCAGCGTTGTAGCAAGGACGCTGCAACTCTTGGGCTACCAGTTTTACTTATCAACCTAGGGTTCGTACAAACTTGGAGGTGACAATGCTATATGCACAAGTAAAAGTGAAGGTCCTATCTGTTGTCACTGTTCATTCGGCGAGAGACCTCAGGGGTTCCAAGCCAGACTTCTATAGAGTCAGAAGCAACTTGATTCTTTGATGGAAGAAGAGCAAATCTATTCTAAGAGAGGTACTCTACTGTAATAATGAGGAAAACAACATGTAATGCTAAATCACACCATATCATAATTAACCATTTAAACAACTATGCTAAGCAAAATTGCTATATCAACACTAACCTAATGTTGCTATCTAAGTTACAGAAGTAAAGAGCATCAAACCATACTAATGTGTGAGCAAGAAAACTAAATTAAATCTATTCTCACTTTTTTTGGTTTTTTGGCAAAATCAAGCATTGAATTTTATTGTTCTTGTGGATGTGATAGGTGGATGGAAGGTGGTTAAGGATGGCTAGAAGGTTTATGGAGTGATTGGATGGTGTGGAAGGATCCTAGCAAGCTTTTGTGACTTCCTAGAGGTTTCCCATCAATTCGGCCTCAAAACAGGCCGTTTCAAGAAAACCTACAGGACGTACTAGAAACCTATAGGATGATCCTCTAGGAATTACAGGAAACCTACAGGATACAACCGAGAGTTAATTGTGAGGTGTTGGGAAGCTGCGCAAAAGTGTGTGATGAGTGGGATAGGGTGTTATAAGGTCTAGGAACACTCAGGAGTCAATATCTAGGAGAAGAGACGGCTAGATTCACTCAATGTGTCTAGGGGAATTTCAATGAAAAAGGACAAAAAAACTAGTGAGGGTAGTGGTGGAAAAAGAGATGGTTAAGGTTGATGAGGTGGAAGATGGATGTTGGTGATGAAGTCTAGACCTCCTGTTGAAATACCTACAATGGTTAAAGCATGTGTGTCTTTCAAGAACTATGCAACAAGATACATCTTCATAAACTAAAAAAGCTTGAATCAATTGCCCATTTTATGCATGAAGAAAGTGCCAAAGGAAATGAGAACATGAGTGAGATCTTATTGCAAAAATAGAATAATGGAAATATGACAATGAAATGAACCAAGTACTGAATCAAGACAAAAAACTCCAAAGCTCATGCAAGAACTAGAAATATGTGTTTCTGGGGTTGTTGAAGGGTCTCTTCCTTAAGTCATGGTCCTAGAGGGAGGAGGTGAGGCCGAGACACCTGTTGACAAACTTATGGTGATTTTTTTATCCTTTCTAATCTGCTAATTGAAAGAAGGCACAAATGGAAGCAAACTAACATATAACCAATCTAGTCTACACTGTTGTAATGGAAATGTAGCTACTTAAGCAAATGAACAATTAAACTATGAATCTATGTTAGCATACATGTGCAATAAAGAGGAGCCTTGGATGCTAGGGTTGGGCCATAACCCAAGAGCTTCAACCCTCTAAGATAACTTAGTGTTGGCTCGAAACAAAACTCATTCTTATTATCAAAACAATGGATTACATAAAAAATTGTCACAAGTCTTGTAGCTTGAAAATAGAGTAGAGTTTATCAAAAATCTGAATCCTACTGAGGTCCTAGGCCTCTCTACTTATACATCTAAAGGCTCCAACAACTTCCTTAAAAATAAGGAGGCTTGACTCCCAAGCTCAAGATAAACCGGTGCTTTGTCTTTCACTTGCTCGGTTGCCTTCTAGTCCTCATGATTTCGTTGTTTACACTCCGAGCTGATGGAGGAATATTCGAATGGAGGGGTAGTAAATGAGGAGGATTTACCTCCTTAATTCCTCTCCCTTGTCCCATTTGAGTTTTGACCAAGGTCTTTGCCAAAATTCCTTGCTTTTATCCTTTAATTCTGCATTAAATGCACATTAGAGCACAAAGCCAAATATCCAACTCTAACTCATCTCATAAACAAACTATAATCAAAAGTATGCAATAAGTAGTGAGAATAGTTGGTTTGACTAGGCTAGGAGGTGAATTAAGGCCCATATAATTACCCAATGATGAGGCTCATCATCACCCCCTATTGAATGTGTTGCTCATCCTCTACGCAACTTAGTCAATGTCCATGTCCTTCATGGCTCTGGTAGCCTCTCTGACATCCCATGCCTCCGCTGTGGTCTCTTCTTCTTGTTCATAGAAGCCTGCTTTCTTTTCTACTTCTTCCCACTACCTCTTTTCCTCTTCTTCTTTTCTCCCTTCTAGCGTCCCTAGGAGTAGTGGTGGACCGAGTTTTAGGCCTATCCAATTTACCTTCAACCTTTGCACTGATTTCTTATGCATATGTGTTGTGTTGAGTGCCTCTCTGAACCTTTGAGGGGAGTGATATTCCCTAATCTTCAAGTTGCATGGCAATGTGTTCCATCTCCTTAGGTAGGCATGTATACTATCATCTCCTAGCAGCCTAAACATATCCTCAAAATGTGGAATTGTTTTCTCTTGGGCAACAAGATATCTAGGTGCCAGTTGAGGATCATTTGCAATCAAATTATGGGTGTTGATTATGGCCATGGCATTTGATTGTTTATCTCTGATGAAAAGAGGTTCATTCTTCTCTTTGGCCAATATTCTTTTCATCTCTACAACCCTTGACTCCTCATGGTTTGTCCATGATGCCAAAGCCATTAATTGTAGATCTCCTAACTCAGCATTAGGGTCCCAAAAATTCATGTCTATGAGGGCCATGTTGTGCAAGTGAAACTCAACCATTTTGGCCCTATCCTCTAGTGTACTTTGATCACAAAGATCAATAAACTGCATGTAGTCCTAAAATGGCATGGTGCCCCTTTGTGCTAGTGGTTTAATCTGAAACTGCAGCCATTATTCTTTGAGGCAAAGAGTGTAGGATTTAGCTAGCATCCTACACAAGATCGCCTCCAAGGAGAGGTTGGCCAGACATGCTAGTTGGTTCTCCCTTTCTTGCAACTGTCCCCTCAGCCATGCATTTTCTCTCTCAAGTTGATCTCTCATTATTACTTCTCTATCTCTTAAGCCACTTAGCTCTTTTCCCATTTCTTTGAGATTCTCTTCCATGTGCCCAATGTCTTCCACCCCTTTTGACTTGGTGATCTGCATCCATCGGTGGGTTCTGACCCTCTCCTTCTCAAGTTCGAAAAATAATGTGATGGAAAATTTTTGAGGTATCACCTTGCCTCCTTCAACAAACTGGTAGTAGGAGTCTAGGTTAGGTTGGGGGCTTGGTTCCTTTGTTTTAGGGTCTTCTTCTTTTGTTTCTTGCTACTCCCCTACCTTGCCTTCTAATTTATGTGCTTCTTGTAGTTTTTGCAGAGTAACCTGTAGGACTGTTTTTGCTTCCTGTAGTTTTTGTTGTGGATCCTGTAGGATGGCCTTACCCTTTAAGGAAGTTGATCTGGTACTAGGCCTTCTTACATAGGTGATTGGTGAGTTAGGGGAAGGAATTTTGTCTCTTGGTGTAGGGGAATCTTCAATCTCAATAGGAATTTTTGTTGATATTTGTGGCTTCCCTTGTTTGATTCTTGTGCTCTTTCTTGTTATGAAATATAGTGGGGCTTGCCTCTTTCTTTTCCCTTTTTTCTTGACTGGGGTGCTGAGAGCAGTGAGGGTTGCTACTACCTCCCTCTCAGTAGCCTCTGGAGACACCCTAGGTGACTCCTCTTTGTGTTCTTCCCTTTCTATTTCAATGCCTTCTTCCTCTCTGTTTTTCTTATCTTCTTCCTCTTGTTGTTCTTCCTCATCTCCATCAGTTTCTTCCTTAGTTTCCTCCTCTATTCCATCATCATCCTCCTTCTCTTCTACCTCTTCTTCTTCTGCTTCATCACATTCCTCTGTATCAGTTTCTTCTTCATCCATCTCATCCCTATCTAGATCTGTATCTTCTTCTTCCTGTTTTGCCTCCTCCTCACTGACAGAAGGACTAACATCATAAGTTAGGGTTTTGATGTCATTCTCTACTGAAAAGTCTCTGAAGACTGACCATGTTATAGGGATTATGAGTTTTTGGATGGCATCCTCAATGAGGATCCTGATCAACCCATGGTGAGCCAATTGTTGGGAATTCCCTTCCTTTACTTTGTTGCTAGAGTCTATGAGTGATTGCATCAAGAAATAGGGTATGATGAGTCTTTGGTGAACTGGTATTTCTACCCCGAATCTTAATTCTTCAAGGATCCTAATATGGTAGCCATAAACAACAATACATCTACCCTCACATGAGATATATTTGATGATTTGGTAGCCTACCTCGCTCCATTAGTATGGCAGACTGTCCCTCCTTACTCCATTTTTGTCCTCGTGGGTTCTTCACCTTCTAAAAAGAATTTCCTTTTTGCCACCTAACTATCTCCTTTGTCTTCTTTTCTCCATGGAATTCCTAGGGGAAGTGTGGCGACCCTATTGATGAGCTCTGGGGTGAGATTTATAGTGAGGCCTCTAAATAAAACAATGGCATGGATTCTACTGTGTGGAGTGAGGGAATGAGCAAATTCTTGAGCCACCTCATCATCATACCCTGTGAATTTCTCGAAAAACCCCATCCAATTGTGTCTTGTAAAGATTTCAAGCACTTGGGGGTGTTGTTGTATCCTCACAGTGTTTTTGGGTTCCCTCCTATTGAGCCCTCCTATCATCTTTCTTGTGAGGCTTGACGAGAAAATGAGAGGGTTGACACAAAATTTTTAAATTCAGGAGGAAAACAAAGTTTACTGTGTATGTAATTCACCTCCCACAGCTGCTAAATTCACTATATTTTGGAGCATTTCTATTTCATTTGCTTGTAAATGGGGATGTATTTTTATAGCCTACCTATTTAGAATGGTGGCATTGGACAATTCTCGTGATATCCCCTCTTGAACTCTTCTTTGCCTATCATGTATACTGCCTCTATGTATCATGTAGATTGATCTTGTAGACTCTTCCTGTAGGAATTCCCGTGCATGCTCCTGTAGAAATTCTCTTGCAGAACAATGGATCCTTGTTTCCAATGGGTGGCCAAGGTTATGAGAGTGACTTTAGTGAGGGAGTTTCGAGGAAGTGGAATGCATGAATGCATGCAAACAATGTTTTATTTCCCTTTATGGTGTTTCGGGGTGAGGTGGTGTGCTGGCAGTAGAGGTACATTACTATTTTTGGACCATTGGTCCCCACTACCACCTCATCATTTCCCACTCCTTGTAATCAGCTCTCACCTTGTAGATCCGTAGTTAACCACTTCTTGTCCTACTCCTCCTCTGTCTTTGAGTTGAATGCAGCCACGTGTGAGAGGACACCCGGTTTTGCATGCGCTGACTAAACGAAGGTGGCCAAGTTAACTGGTCACCTTTTCACTTATAAACCAACTATCTCGTGACCTTTAAAAATTTTGATTAAATGATGCATATGAGTGAGTGAGCAAGATACTTGCCTGTGGTTTTGATGCCATGCTGCAGTTGTTGAAGATCAGAGCTGTTGTGTTGTTTATTTGCTGCATGGTCATTCTTCTTCCTCCTCTTGCAATCTGCTGATGGTTTCTTTGCTTTTGTAGGTATCTGTGACTGAAGAAATGATGATTTTGCTATTGTCGAGCTCTTGGATCATCCTAGTGAAGACCTCTAGCTGATGCTTGACATTCTGTGGGATACGCTGCTACAGGATTTCCTACAGGATGTCCTGTAGTTGCTTCTCCCTCAGAATTCCTTAATCATGTCACTAGTTGGGGCTGTGAGGATGGTGAAATGAATGGATAGAGGGAGTAGGAGTGTGTGTGGAGCAAGGGAAATTCAGGTAATTCTCTTACTCTCTATTTTTTTTCATAACTGGCAGAAACTGATCTCTTTTTGTTTTGAATGGTGAGTGCAGGGATGATGATAATGGACTAGATGAGGTGTTAGATCATGTCTAGGATGAATTTTAGGGACCTAACAAACCTACCATGTGCCCTCGGATTGCTTCTTGTAGGTTTTCGGGGCAATTGCAATTCCTACAGGATCATCTTATAGGTTTTTAGGGGATCTTGTAGGAATACAGGGGATCCTGTAGAAAACACATTCTTCGCATAAATTGAAGCAATGGAGTGGAAAAATGATATAAATGATGGAGGGATGCATGGTAAGGAGTGGAAAAGATGGATATGTGTGAAGCATGGTTCCCTTTGGATCCTCTTTTTGCTCCTTGAGTGTCTTTCTTGCCCACTTGCAAATAACAATTATATCTTTTTCTCTCTTCTTTTTTTTTATCATTGGCCACCTCACGAGGTTTTCAACCCAAATATGGGACTGAGACGCCTCATGGAGGTTTTCACCTGAGTCCTTATTCTTTTTTCTTTTTCAGTGACTTGATGAGGGAGGAGCTAGAACTTGCTCTACCATCATCATTGTTTTATTGGTACTGTCAATGAACTCTTGCTTTGATAAAGGCCTCTTGTACATTTTCAATTCGTGTCCATTGACAAGTAATGGAATGGCTTCTTCATCTATAGTTATGATTTGCACTGAACCATTATCATGGCATCTCTCCACCACATAAGGTCTGAGCCATCTTGTCCTTAGCTTGCCCTTGAAGTCTTTATACCTAGAATCATATAACAATACCCAATCGCCCTCTTGAAATTACTTCTCCTTAATTTGTTTATCATGCCAGATCTTCCTCTAAAGTTGAACTATCTCTGTATGTAGGAGGGCCTACATTCTAAATTCATCCAATCCATTCAATTGGAACAATCTTTCTTTCTACGCATGATTGAGATCCAAATCTAGTTGGGCTATCATCCTCAATGTGTTATATTCAAACTCAATGGACAACAAAGCCTTTTTCCCACAAACCAGCTCATAGGGTGTAAATGCATTGGTGGTCTTCCATGTGTTATTATAGGCCTAGGTAGCCTCAACTAGTCTCTCTGTCCAATTCTTCCTGTTGCTGCTCATGACCTTGGTTAAGATGCCCTCCAATGCCCTGTTGGTCACCTCCAGTTGCCCATTAGCTTGAGGATGATAGGGAGTGGAGGTCTTATGCTTGATTTTGTGATGGTTGAGTAGTTCTTCAATCATGTTGGAGGTAAAATAGCTACCTTGGTCTATGACTAGCTCTCTAGGGTACCTAAATTTGTAGAATACATTCTCCCTTAGGAACTCAAACACCTTCTCTTATGTTGCCTTAATTGCCTTGGTTTCAACCCACTTAGTCAAATAATTAGTGCACTCAATAATGTACTATTTTTATTTGAAGGAGGGTTGATAGGCCCAATGAAGTCCATGCCCTAGTTGTCAAATGGCTCGAAAGTCACTTGAGGCTGTAGGGGAATTTCATCTCTTGGAGTAGGTTTTCCCATCCTTTAGCATCGATCACACTGACTAGTGTACTTTTTCACATCCTAATGAAGAGTGGGTCAATAATAGCCTGCTTGTAACACTTTGAATGTTTTCCTCTTTGCTGCAAAGTGACCTCCACAAGGCCCATCATGACAGGTCAGAAGGATGTCAAAAACTTCCTCTTCCCGTACACACCTTCTCAAGATTTGGTCTGGGCCAAGTTTAAAAAGATTGCCCCCCAATCCAGGTGAAGAGGGCGTTTTTCCTTACTATCTTGCTCTTTTCTTTGGAGGGAAAGTTTGGTGGGAACTGTGCTGATACCAAATAGTTTGCTATATCAACAAATCATGGAGAGAGAATTGAAATAGCAAACAAGTGCTCATCTAGTAATTGGTCATCCACCATTCCTTCTTCCCCTGTAGGCAGATTCACCCTAGATAAAAAGTCTACAACAACACTTTCTTTACCAGGCTTGTCAAAAATGGTTAGATCAAATTACTGTAATAAAAGAAACCACCTTGTAGTTTGAGCATTCACATTTAGTTTGTTCACTAAATATTTTATTGTAGCATGGTCAGTATGCACAAATGTTTGATAGTCTGTAATGTAATGCCTAAATTTGTTTAATGAATGCACAACAGCCAAGAGTTCCTTTTTAGTCACTATATAATTTAGCTCAACCTTTGACAAGTTCTTACTAATAAAATAGATGGCATAGGGCAGTTTCTCCTCTACCTAACCTAAGGCTACTCCTATGGCTTTGTGTGAGGCATCAACATGAATATGAAAAGGGAGAGCCCACTGTGGGCCTCGAAGAATTGGTGTAGTGGTTAACTTACCCTTTAGAATGTCTAAGGCCTCTTGACAAATTTTTGACCATATAAACTTAGAATATTTGGCCAACAACCCAAATAAAGGAGAGGCCAACTTGCTGAAGTCCTTTATGAACCTTCGATAGTATCCAGCTAACCCCAAGAAACTCCTGACATATCTCTACTTTTGCGGAGGTGGGACCTTTGGATGATTGCTATTTTGTTCGGGTCCACCTGCAATCCTTGTTGAGATATTGAATGACCTAGCACGGTCACTTCAGTCATTAAGCATTCACATTTTTCCGAACAGAGAGACAGGTTCATTTCAATGCATTTGTTCAATACTTTTCCTAGGTTAGTCAGGGCTTCTTGAAAATCACAACCATAAGATGTAAAATCATCCATATAAATTTCCACCACATCATGTACTAATTTAGTGAAAATACTCAAGACTGCTCTCAGGAAAGTGGTAGGAGAATTGCATAGGCCAAAAGGAAGGACCCTATAGGTAAAATTACCCCAAGAATAGGTGAATGTGGTCTTGTCCTAGTCTTCTGGGTAGATTTGAATTTGGTTGTACCCACTGAATCCATCTAGGAAAGAAAAAAACTTTTTCCCTACCAGGCCATCTAACACTTGGTCGATGAAGGGTAGGGGAAAATGTTCCTTCTTTGTGGCTTTGTTCAACTCCCTATAATCGACAGAAATCCTCCACTTACCATTTTTCTTGGGAACTAACACTAGAGGAGAGACCCACTCACTATCTTAGATAAGGTAAATGAATCCTGCATCTATAAGTTTTTGCAGTTCTTCTTTGACTATATCATTAAGAGTTAAATTCATCCTCCTTTATGCCAGAATAGCTTGCAACCTTCTTTGATGTATATGTGGTGAGTACACACTGAGGGGTGTACTCCCTTCATTTCCTTGTAACTCCAAGCGAAGGTTTTTAGGTTTTCTCTCAGCATGTTGCATAGATTTTCCTCTTCGAGAGAAGAAAGAGATGGATTAATTGTCAAGGTTTTCTCTAGGCTGAATTCTATGGTTTTGACACATAGTGGGTTGGAATTGGCCAAGAATAAGTCAATTGGATAATTGTTCTAGGTTTCCCTTACTTCTTCTTCTAATGGTAATGAACCAGTAGTTGGACTTTAGAACAAGTTTTCAATTAAGTCGTCCTCATCTTACTGTCCTCCTCATATGGTTTATTCCAAAGAATACATTTGGGTGGAATAAACGTCATCTTCTTCCTCCTCCTCCAACCATAAAGGTAAATCATGCTCTAGAGAAGGTTGAGGAGGAGGGTATAGGACTAATTGTTTGGACATATGTCCATTCTTGATGGTCATATTCCCAGCTCTGCAGCTAACGTAAGCATCCATTGTGGCCAACCATGGCCTCCCAAGGATTGGAGGATAACCAATAATTTTAGCCTTAGGCTGGAGAACCAGAAAATATGCAGGGTACTCCCAGGAGTCAATGGAGACCATCACATCCTCCACAATTCCCTCAGGGGTGACTATGGAACGGTCTGCAAGTTGTAGAATTATTTTGGTCTTCCTCAATAACCCTTGTACGTTGAGCTTGAGCATGGTGTCCTTGGTCATCACATTAATGGCAGCCCCAAGATTGATCAGAGTGTGTGGGATGATGGTGCGATTGATGTGCACATCTACTACAGGGCTTCCAGGGTCCAAATATTTCATATATATTACCTGCCCCAACATTAATTCGGACGGCTACCCAATGACATTAATGGTAGGGGAATCCCTTTTTCTTCTTCCTGGATTCTTGAAGCATTTCTCCTTAATCAACTTATTGTAAATGTGAACATCTTTTATTGCCTGGAGAAGGGGGATCTTTACACATAGATTTTTCAATTCTCCTAGAAGTTTAATTTCTTCTCGGGTAGGCTGGAGTGGTTGGGCTAATCTCTCAAGAAAGGGTGGATTTACTTTAAGGTTTCTTTCCTCTCTTTCTTTCTCAACCTCACTGTGTGAAGGGGGAGGTTGGTTATCCGAGAGAATTTTCCCAGATCTTAGGTTGATCTCTTGGATTTCTACAGCATAAGCTGGATATGATGTCTCTCCATTGTATATGTGTTGAGCCTGCCTATTGTTCGGGTTCAGATTTAGATGGGTAGGCATCTGCAGTTGCTTGGGTGGAGCAAAGTGTAGGAGTTGTGGTTGGGTAGGTGGTGGAGGTAATAGAGCTGGAGCATTGTTGTATTGGGGCCTCCACCCTTGGAATGGTGTATTCCACTGAGGTTGTGGTGGAGCGTAAGGTTGAAATGACTGTTTGGATGGCTAGGAATGATACTAAGATGCATAAGACCAAGGAGGGGGTGTAGACCAATAAGGATGAGCAGGGGGTCCCCATGAAGGTGTAGTTGTGGTTTGGTTGGGGTTGTAATATGAATGGGATGACCCTTGCATGACCTGTTGGTATGGTCTAGGCCCAAGAGGTCTCCTTTGGTTGATGTAGAAAAGCTACTCAGTGACCCCTTCAGCTCCTTGATATACTGGTTTGAGTCCGAGTAAAGAAGGGCACTTATCTGTGGAGTGGTTTTCTTCACAGACGGAGCAAATTTCAATACAATTTAATGGACATTCATTCCTAGGATTTCTCCTGGTGCATCTAGGGAAAAAGATGGCCAAGGCCATCTCTACTTCCTCTTGCTTCCTTTTGATGTTCATGGTGTCTAATTGCAAGGAAAGGGTTTGCATCATCTCACTTTTGAAATCTTCCAACATATTTCCAATTTCACCCTTGATGGATGAGTTGGAAGATGATGTACTCGCCACAGGTTGACTACCCCTACCCTTTTTCCTGGCTGCCCTAGAATGGTTTCTATAGACAATATTGATATCCTCATAGGGTAATTGGTAGATATCTCCTCTTGCTAACCAATGTAAGGTATCCACAATATCTTCCCTTACTCCTCTGAGCAAGACCAACTTTAGTGACTCGGAGTCAAGTGTGCACCTGGCCCTTTTGTAACTGTGCTAGAATCTTTCTTTGTAATCCTATAAGGATTCATCTTGGCCCATGGTCATCCTGAATATTTTGTCTTTAGTATCCTTTGACCTATAGTAGTCCTGATATTTATTGTTAAAAGCCTGCTGCTTCTGAGCCCAAGTTGTGATGCTATCTCCAGGTAAACCCATGAACCAGCGCAATGTTGCATCCTTGAGGGTAGATGGAAACAATTTTAATTTTTTCTCATCATCTCTATAGTCATAGGTTTGGCATATAGCAACAAACTCAAATAAGAAAGTGTCTGGGTCCTCTGTGGTCATGCCATGGAAATGAGGTAAGTTAGAGGGGCTTATATTCTTCATCTTAGTGTCCTCGTTGGTTTCCCTGATGGGGAAGGCACCCTCAAGTCTCCCTCTATTCCCTCTATCATTTTTGTTTTCAGCCATTGGTTCAGTAGGAATGGGTTCTTCTTCTTCTTCTTCCCTTGTAGGTTCTTCAAATATGTCAGGTTTCTCACCTAAAGGTTCCTCCAGTTCACAACCACCGAAGAAGAGAGAAGGTTGGTTGTTGGATGCAGTGGGGGTATTTGGTAAGAATTTCCCTAAATTTTTTCTATTCCTACGAGGCATGAAAGGAAATGTTTTTGGGTTTGTTTTTGTAAGGTTTTTTTTAAGCTAGAAAGTACTTTGCAGAAATGAAATTGATGTTTGAATGAAATATCATTAACAAAATGAAGAAGCTACTTGTTGAATTGAAATTCTACTTGCATAATGGAAAGGAAAGTAGATAATGAAAGATGAAAGAAAGGAAGCTACTAGATTACTTTTGCAGAAATAAGCTAATGGCAGAAAATTGAAGACAAGAAGTAGAAGAAAAGAAAGTAGTAATCACATTCTACTCAGACACCTCCCGGGCAATGGTGCCAAAAAGTTATGAGCGCCAGTATTGCAGTAAGGATGTTACAGCTCCTCGACTACCAACTTTACTTATCAACCTAGGGTTCGTACAAACTTGGAGGTGACTGTGCTATATGCACAACTAAAAGTGAAGGTCCTTCTTGTTGTCATTGTTCATCTGGCGAGAGACCCCAGGGGTTCCAAGCCAGACTTTTATAGAGTTAGAAGAAGCTTGATTCTTTGATGTAAGAAGAGAAAATCTATTCTAAGGGAGCTACTCTACTGCAGTAATGAGGAAAACAAAATGTAATGCTAAATCACACCATATCCTAATTAACCATTTAAACAGCTATGCTAAGCATAATTGATACATCAAAACTAACCTAATGCTGTTATCTAAGTTACAAAAGTAAATAGCATCAAACCATACTAATGTATGAGAAAAAAAACTAAACTAAATCAATTTTCACTTTTTTTTTAGTAAATCAAGCATGCAATTTAATTGTTCTTGTGGATGTGACACGTGGATGGAAGGTGGTTCAGGATGGCTAGAAGGCTTATGGAGTGATTGGATGGTGTGGAAGGGTACTAGTAGGCTTTTTGTGACTTCCTAGAGGTTCCCCATCAATTTGACCTCAAAATAGGGCATTTCAGGAAAATCTACAGGATGTACTAGAAACCTATAGGGTGATCCTGTAGGAATTACAAGAAACCTACAAGATATAGTGAAGAGCTAATTGTGAGGTGTTGGAGGTGTTTGGAAGTTGGGAAAAGGTGTGTGATGAATGGGATAGGGTGTTAGAAAGTCTAGGAACGCTCTGGAGTTAATATCCAAGAGACGAGATGGCTAGATTCACTCAATGTGTCTAGGGTAATTTCAATGAAAAAGGAAAAAAAACTAGTGAGGGTGGTGGTGGAACAAGAGATGGTTAAGTTTGATGAGGTGGAAGATGGATACTGGTGATGAAGTCTAGACCTCCTCCTGAAGTACCTGTGCTTAAAACATGTGTGTCTTTCAAGAACTATGCAAAAAGATACATCTTCATAAACTAGAAAAGCATGAATCAATTCCCCATATTATGCATGAAGAAAGTGTTAAAGGAAATGAGAACATGAGTGAGATCTTATTGCAAAAATAGAGTAATGGAAAAAGATGACAATGAAATGAACCAAGTACTGAATCAAGACAACAAACTCCAAATCTCATGCAAGAACTAGAAATCTATGTTTCTGGGGTTGCTAAAGGGAGTCTTCCTCAAGTCATGGTCCCAGAGGGAGGAGGTGAGGCCGAGACACCCGCTGACAACCTTATGGTGATATTTTTCTCCTTGCTATCCTACTCATTGAAAGAAGGCACAAATGGAATCAAACTAACATACAACCAATCTACTCTACACTATTGTAATGGAAATGCAACTACTTAAGCAAATGAACAATTAAACTATGAATCTATGCTAGCATACATGTATGATAAAGAGGAGCCTTGGCTGCTAGGGTTGGACCCTAACCCAAGAGCTTTAGCCCTCTTAGCTAACTTAATGCTGGCTCAAAACAAAACTCATTTTTATTATCAAAACAATGGATTACATCAAAAACTGTCACAAGTCTTTCAACTCGAAAATAGAGTAGAGTTTTACAATTAAAAATCCGAATCCTACTAAGGTCCTAGGCCTCTCTACTTATAAATGAAGACTCCAACGACTTCCTTAAAATTAGGGAGGCTCGACTCCCAAACTCAAGATAAACTGGTGCTTTGTCTTTCACTTGCTCAGCTGCCTTCTAGTCCTCATGATTTGGCTGTTTGCACTCTGAGATGATGAAGGAATCTTTGAATGGAGGGGTAGTAAATGAGGAGGATTTACCTCCTATACTTCCTCTCCCTTGTCCCATTCCAGTTTTGACGAAGGTATTTGCAAAATTTCCTTGCTTTTATCCTTTAATCCTACATTAAATGCACATTAGACCACAAAGCAAAATATCCAACTCTAACTCATCTCATAAAGAAAATATAATAAAAAATATGCAATAAGTCGTGTGAATAATTGGTTTGACTAGGTTAGGAAGTGAATTGAGGCCCATATAATTACCCAATCATGAGGCTCATCAATGTTATTATACTTATTTTATAAAAGCTATTTTTATGTATGTAATTTTCATATATAAAATATGATGTAAAATAACATTCCTTGTTAAATTTATGTTATAAAAAATAA